>SNQJ01S0010690.1:68741-82629 GCA_010110895.2 Picea sitchensis | reverse complement strand
TAATTGTTTTATTATTTATGATAATTTAAAATTATTAACTAAAAGAGAAAAAGGAAAAAGGGTTAATTTCCACACCTGCCTTTTTGAGTTCTAAATAAAAAGGTGAAAGAGGGAAAATATAAAATATTAGGAAACTAGGAAAAGAGGGAAACACAAAAAACAAAAGGAAACAAAAGGGAAAAAGCGGAAAGTCAAACTTAGTAATGTATCTACCATTTAAGAGCTTTCTAATTTAAACTGAACTAGCAAATTAATAGTGGGGAAAATCATTAAAACCTGTAAGAGAATTTGGGAACACCTAGGAGCGATTCTAGGAGTAACTCTAGGTGGGTGAGGGAAACAACAATAATCAATTAATTAAAGAAATTAAATTATGGAGGAATGAAGGGGATGGGAGACACTTGTACAGGAAGGAATTTTTAGGAATTAAATTTTAAAAAATTAATTAAATGTGACTTTAGGAAAGTAAGGAACCACAAAACTCTATATAATGAAGGGGGAGATGGAGGTAGGGGGATCTTCTGTTTGCGTAACGTTACACTGGAAAATTATCTACTTGATTGACTTAACTTGTGGTAGTTGGGATACCTAGCTCAGTGAAAAGTGGTTGCTTGGCCTTGTGAGGCGAGCTGGGAGCTAGTTGAAATCTCTGGATAGTGAGTATGTGGCCCCTTTGTAGCTCAGGGGGCTAAGGGGGAAGAAGAGTACCCCTAGCATTGGCTGGGAGGTACTGGTGAAGTCATGTCGGTCGGCAGGCGGGAGTTGCAAGGAGAATGCGGGACGTCCACTCGAAATAGGAAATGGTACGCTTTATTCATTTTGTATGGTAAATGGTTTAAGAATTTATGCTTGAATCTGCATTTTTACTTGGGTAAGTGAACTGATTGTCTAGATGGTTTTATAACATTTTCTTAGCCTAGCGTGTTGCTAGATTGACTCCCATGGCTTCATTTCCCCACAATGTCTTCACCATTTTCTATATTGATTGTGACCTTCGTGGTTGTTTAGCCTTTGTCCCCCGCTCACCAGTCCTCGTTTGAGCAGTCATCCAGGATCCTAATCTACGGTAGTCGCCTTAGTGTTAAAAGACCTATGGATCTCAACGCCCTGCTTTTTTGTGGGAGGATGATGAGCGAAGGATGAACCTATCAACCATCTATCTCCATTGTTGTCCTTGGCTGGTTGGATCCTTTCAATTCTCTTACTATTGTCTGCATTCTGTATTGGTATGTTGGCAATGAAAAAAAAAAAAAATGAATTGACTCATCTCTACATTTGTATTGGTATGCTGGCAAGGGAAAAATGTTTGTTATTCCTATCTGCATTGTCATGATATCCTGGAAACGGAAAACAAATTAATTTCTTATTCTGCATTTTATATTTGTTACCCTGGAAGGGGAAAAACGTTTGTTATTCCTGTTTGCATTGTCATGATATCCTGGAAACAAAAAAAAACAATTAATTTCTTAGTCTGCATTTTATATTTGTTAACCTGGAAGGGGAAAAACATTTTTGTTATACTTGTCTGCATCTTTTCTTGGGCACCCTAGTCGATTGAAAAAAAATAATTAGTTATGATCCTTGTCTGCGTTTGACTAGTTAGCCTAGGCGAATGAAAAATGATTTCTTTATTTTCAGTCTGCGTTTGTTGGGTATGCCAGTGAAATCATAATTGATCACTACGTTGCAACATTAATCAGACAGTGAATTTAATGGAAATATTTAAACTCTGTGAGTTGCATATTCCATTTTTAACTATGTTTTCCGCATTCTGATTGCCCCATTCCGATTTGCCACATTCTGATTTGCCCATTCCATTTTTAACTATGTTTGATGCATTCTAATTGCCCCATTTTGATTTGCTACATTATGATTTGCCCATTCCGTTTTTAATTATGGTTTCCCCATTCTGATTTGCCACTTTGCAATTTTCCCATTTTGTTTTAATTGAAATCCAATGCACAAATTGATTAAAAACATATATGTATTGAGTGGCGTTCCATTTAGTTTGCTAGGAAACTTTTCAACTACACGCCTTCCATTTTTAATTTGATAGGCCAAGTATAATTACACAGTAGTTTACAGAGTTGGTAATTCTGATTTACTTTACACAACATCTTCTTACCATTTTAGACAGCCATCTCTTGTGTTATAAGAATGTCAATAGTTGACCAAAGGATTTATCAAGGACTTAATCTGGACACCAATTATAACTCGTTATAAGGTTTCGATTAATACTTTTTTTTTACCACCTTGTCATTATGTTAAACTGGTTAAATTTCGACTGGTTATTTTGACATCAATTTCATTTTTGGGGCAGCATAGATAACCTTTAAAAATGTTAAGAGTTCACATTTTTAATGAACAATGTATTTTGCTGACAAGTGTTGATTTGGTTAAATGCCTATTTTGGTTCACCTTTATGATAGCTTTGATGACAATATTAATGATAAAAGTCCACTCCTTCACCCCTAGACTTCTTTCTTGATGGATATCAGGATGTGTTAGATATCATGATTTTGGGTGTACTAGTCCTTTAGCTTGCACAAGCATAATGGACAATAGTTTAGTAGATGCTCAACTAAAACCTTACTAGCTCTTAGTTTTTGGCAGTTTTGCGCCTCGCGCCTTAGGTCGAGCTGGAAGGGGTGAGGGGTCTGTCCTTACACCACAGGTTGTCTTGTAGGAAACAAGATTCCTCCAGTCCTTTGCACAATTAAATTCGAAGGTTATCTTGCGTCTTGTCTACCCGTTGCTTGGGGGCATAGGCGTAGTCTTCATGTCAGTTATTTCGGTTCCTAGGTCATCGAATTTTTATTGATTCTTGGTCCCTTATTTTGCACCAAGTTTATTGAAGCATCTATCACTTGTGGAACAACATTATTCTTGATGAGGGGATCATGGCTCACCCTGGGGGATAGTAGCGAAAGAGATTGTGGTCGTAGTAGGTTCTTTTGTGTGAGTTCTAGCGAGCGTGCAAGTTGCTCTTGGCATAAGGGTCGAACACCTTCAGGCGTTAGGTCCACATGCCTTGAGGCTATAGTATCTGTTCATCTAGGTCATGATGTCAGGATGGGGGTGTTGTCCCTTAGCTTGTAGGCATGGTCATGTTTCTATCGGAAGGGTAGTCGTCCTCCTTATTATTTTGTGCATGCTTTCTAGTTGTCTTAAGCCAGTGTGTGGTGTCATAGTAACTTGTTTCCTGGACTGCATGTTAGCATTCATTGTTAGTGGTTTGATTAAACTATTTTCATTTTCACCTTCTTGCCTCTTAACCCCTGAAAAAAAAAAAGTTGAAAAAAAAAACTACATTGGTTGTCGTAACGATGGGGTCATTACATATGGTATCAGAGTGGGTTCAACCCTGCGACTATGGATCGCCAGGATTTCCACTACAGTAAACCCGTGAGTATTAACCTTTGCATTAATTAAAATCCTTAACGTGTCCTCGTGGTGATCGCATTTAGAGGGTTCCTCTGAGGTTCACAATGTGGTGTCGTGGAAGGAGGTGCAATGCCTCCAGAAGTTCCTGCACTCTCAGAGTTGAACCTCCAAGGGGGAAGATCAAGTCCTTGGGTTGGATTCACTTGTAGTAAGGGATGATGATAGTTTGACAAGAACCTCCCAAGTATTGTCTAGGGCCTTTATTCACCATCGGTACTGAGATGAGGCCAGGGCACCTGTACCTGTGAGGGTCCATAATGCACCCTAGCTAGTACCATTAGCATCCACTGAGAACTCGAG
Organism: Picea sitchensis; assembly: GCA_010110895.2. Classification (NCBI taxonomy): domain Eukaryota; kingdom Viridiplantae; phylum Streptophyta; class Pinopsida; order Pinales; family Pinaceae; genus Picea; species Picea sitchensis. The sequence goes on along the minus strand of SNQJ01S0010690.1, from coordinate 78,885 downwards.
AGAGTTGAGTTCTCAAGTCCACGAGTGTCATGAATGTATATGTCGTTGAGGCACGATTGTACATAAGGGAATTGTTCTTAACACACCGCATTTACGACCTCTAGCATGAAGGTCTACATGGTGGTCTTTCAACTGAAGAGGAGCGCTCTTCTATGGTGGAAGATGCTCCTGCCACTTTTGAACATGGCCATCGACGATGTGTCATGGGAATTGATCATTGACTGGTTCCAAAATAGGTATCTTTTCAGGAATTCGTTGAGTGTTAGCTCCACGATTTCGATGCCTTGCGACAAGGAAACCACATGGGGCCTGATTACGAGGCCCATTTTGGAGCTGCTTTGGTATGCTCCGCACCCAAATTACCGAGAAACTTATGGTCAACAAGTTTGTGTTGGTCTTAGTTTTAGTATTCATCTTCTACTTCGGTTACCAGGATTATTGGACCGAAGAAAGTATGTTGGAATGCAGAGAGACACATTTCCAACACGACGACCCTATGAAGAGGACTAGAGCATCCCGACTAGTCAGACCCAGTACCATGGAATATTTGAGAAAGGTACATTGGATTCATGCAATGGTGAATAACCACCAGGAAGATCACCAGTTGATTGTGCTTAGGATGTCAGGTACCATTGTTGACCAGACCCTTAGTAGTTGATAGATCCCATTTCTACCGAGAGTTTCATTTCTGGTGCAACGCTAAAAAGGATTAAGTTAAAGGCAGTCGAATAGGATAATTTTATCTTTGTAGAGATGGCTTCAGGAGCCAACAATGGGTTGGAGGGAAGGTTATGAGTTGTATCTTAACCTGGGATATTTGTCACCAGGGCCAACCTCTACGACACAATCTTCGGATCTTATGACGTCGTGATCGATATGGATTGGTTGGAATTGCATGAGGTGATACTCCACTATAAGATGAAATAGTTGATCTTGGTTGATGATGAAGGACAAGCACTTGTGATTGTAGGTCGGAACCAGGGAGTTTCCATGAAGTTCATCTCTTCCTTGCAGCTATGGAAGACCATGCGCAAGGGGTGAAAGATTTATGTGATCCTTGTGTTAAACGAGAAGGGAGTGGTGGAAGTTCTAGAACACCTTCTGGTGGTGAGAGAGTTTGTAGATGTCCTCTCAGAGGAGTTACCTAGGATGCCGCCAGAGAGGGAATTGGAGTTTACTATATACCTAAAACCAAGAACTGAACTGATTGTGAGAATGCCTTATTGTATGTCAACCCCAAAGTTACGGGAGTTCGGAATGAAATTGAAGGAGTTGTTGAACCTGGGACTTATATGTCCAGGTGTGTCACCGTGGGGTGCGCCTGGTATTTCCATACAAAATAAGGATGGGTCATGGAGGCTCTACATTTAATACCGTCAATTGAATAAGGCCATGATTAAGAATCAATATCCGTTGTCGAGGATTGATGATCTGTTCAATCAGATGAAGGGTGCGACGGTGTTCTCAAAGATTGTTTTGCGATCAGGGTATCACCAGTAACAGATCAAGGAGGATAATGTCCCTAAGACCACCTTTAAGATGATGTTTGAAAAATATGAGTTTATTGTTTTATCGTTTGGACTGACAAATGCCCCAGGGGTATTTATGAGTTTGATGAACAAGGTGTTCCACGAGAACTTGGACAAGTTCGTCCAAGTATTCATTGATGATATTTTGATTTACTCTTGGATGACGTAGGAACATGACGGGCACTTACGCTTGGTACTACAATGTTTGTGAGAGAACAAATTGTATGGGAAGTTGTCCAAATGCTCATTTTATCAATCAAAGATTCACTACTTAGGGCATGTCATCTCCAGTGAAGGTATCGCCATGGATCCAGCCAAGGTTGAGGCTATTATGGAATGGCCTGCACCAACAAATGTCCCAGAAGTGAGTAGCTTCATGGGTTTAGCAAGATACTATCGACGGTTCATCGAGGGATTTTCAAAGATAGCAAATACGATCATGGAATTGCAGAAGAAAAAAAAGAAGTTTTTTGGACTGATCAAGGCATGGAAGCATTTAGGAGGCTCAAGGAGTTATTGACAACAACACTGATACTAAAGGTACCTGACATGGACACGGACTTCTTGGTATGCACTGATGCATCTAAGGAAGGCTTAGGTGGAGTCTTGATGCAAGACGTATGAGTAATCGCTTACATCTCGAGGAAACTGAGAAGGGATGAGGAGAACTATGCGATGCACGATTTGGAGTTGTTAGCCATTGTATATGCCTTGAAGGTTTGGAGACACTACTCTGTTGGACGAAAATTTCAACTAAAGACTAACCACTGTTGACTACAACACATCTTTACGCAAAGTGACCTGAATGCATGACAATGATGTTGGTCGAAATTTCTTAGCGAGTACGAATTCGAGATTACTTACATAAAAGGGACAATGAACCGAGTGGAAGATGTGTTGAGTCGAAGACCATGCATCTTTTCAGTGTTGCCTCTTCAGACGAATCTACATGAAAAAAATTCTAACTTTACAAACGTGATGATGACTGGTACGAAGAGGTCGAGGATTTTATTGGACAAAACACAATGAGTTTACCAAGATTTTAAGGATTTATGTTAGACAATGATGGATTATTGAGGTTTAAAAAAATTGGATTTACGTACCACCAAACGACAAGTTGAGAAGCTTGATCCTAAACGAGGCTCATAGAGAAGTATATATGGCTCACCTGGAAGTCATGAAGATGAGGGTGGACCTTAATCCCTTATTCTTTTGGAAAGGAATGAAGGCAGACATAGTCAACTATGTGGCTAGATTTCTAGAATTTCAGTAGGTAAAGGCTGGACATAGACATCCAACGAGATTCTACCGCCGCACGCTATTCCAGAATCAAAATGGGAGGTTATTTCGATGGATTTTATTATTGGATTGTCACTGACAGCAAGGAGACATGACTCGATTTTCATAGTAGTAGACACTCTAATGAAGAGTGCTCACTCTATTCCTGTGTGTACAATGTATCAAGCACCTGACATAGCTAGAGTTTTCATCAATGAGATTGTGAGGCTGCATGGTGTGCCTAAAAGGATTATATCCGATCGAGGATCAGTGTTTACTAGATGATTTTGGATGAGTTTCCAAGAGGCCTTGGGAACCCAACTTAACCTTAGTACTGCGTATCACCTGGAGACTGACGGGCAGACTGAACAAATGAACCAAACCTTGGAGGACATGTTGCGCATGTACGTGATGAACCAACAAAAGCGTTGGGATGAATTCTTGCCACTGGTAGAATTCACTTATAACAACAGTTACCAGAGTTACATTAAGAAGGTACCTTTCAATTTTATTTATGGGTGATCGTATCAGATGCCTTTGAGTTGGGATCGCCTTGAGGATAGGGCCCTGGTGGGACCAGAAGTGATCCAAGAAATAGAAGAGAAAATGAAAATAATAAGACAAATGATTAAAGAAGCACATGATTGACAGAAGAGTTATGTCGATGCGCACCGTGTCGACCGTAGTTACGTTGTGGCGATCACATCTTTTTGTAGCTGAAACCCCATAAGAGTTCGATCTAGTTGGGAAGAAAGGGGCAAAAATATATCCTAAGTTCATGGGATCCTACAATATTTTGGAAAAGAGAGACCTATGTCCTGATGACTAGCCTTGCCTAATTCTTGAGGCATATGCATGATGTATTTCATGTCTCTGTTGAGACTTTATGATTAGTGATCCTTCACATGATTATAATTGACCTTGCGAGTGTTGGATGAGGGTGCGCTCATGGCTAAGATGATCCGCATGTTGGATCATCGCATTCAACGGCTACAACGTTGAATAGTAGATCAGGTCAAGGTCTAGTGGGACAACTATAGTCCACACTTGACGAACTGGGAGGACGCATATGATATGTGCCAGCAGTTTCCATTTTTGTTTGATATATAGACTTATGATACTGTGATACACTTATTTGGCATTTTCACTATGAAACTTTGGGATGAATTTTAGACCAAGAGGGGGTGTATGTAACATCCCTCTCTGGCGCACTGAGCGAACTTATTCTTAGAGGACACTTTCTCGCAAGTGATACGGATTATTATGCTATTAAAAAATTGATTTTGATTATGAGGCGTTATGGGTTGATGACATGGTTTAACTGCATTGACATAGATAGGTGCTATTAATTCGGTTTTACTAAGTGTGCAGGATTTTGGACCTCGAGGATGCAGAGGAATTGATTGAACCCCTTGGACTTTGGATTGAGTCAGGGAGTGTACCATTGGGGTTTGATTGTATTACTGTGATATTAGTGAATTTGATTAGATGATATGATAAGGATATATTCTAACATGATTTGTTGATGATGCAGGCTGATGATAGCTTGTTGAACAGACTCACATGTGGAGTAAAGGGGTCATGCACGAATACCAGAGATGTTGAGGGAGAGGTGTGGACATCAACCCTGCCACAGCCTATTAGCACTCCCACCATGGCTCGAAATGTAGGTTAATGTTTACCTAGTTCAAGAGGACCCACGATGTTGTGAGGGCAGACTGTGACAGTCACTCACGATGATTTTAAGGGGCACGCAATAAGGTGGGGGCCTTATTCCTTAGAGGCCCTTAGTCTACCACAAGTTCACCTGACAGAGTATTGAATCTAGGGATTTTTTATGTCTACCAAGTCAATCAAGAGGTGAGTGTCACCCTTGGAGCATGTGGTTCCTCCTGAAGGGCACGTCGCACAAGAAAAATGGAAAAAGGCAAGTGGCACCCTTGGAGCATGTAGTGCGTCCTAAAGGGCACATCGCACAGGGGAAACAAATTAAGGCAAGTGGTGCCCTTGGAGCACCTAGTGCGTCCTAAAGGGCACGTTACATTGTTGAAGATAAATGAATGAACCTATATGGCCTTAGGGAAAATAACATGTTAAGAATTTAAAAAAAAAAATTCCCTAGTAAAATGTTGCCTAGTATGAAAATTTAAGGTCTATGTCTAAATTATGCTAGTAGTAAAATTTTATCTATCTATTTAAAAATAAATAATAATAAAAATTAAAACAACACAAATAATAATTATACTCTTCATTAAATCTTGTAATAATAAGGGTGTAAGCAATTTAAATGATTCATAAAAATCTATTAGGGTAAAATTTTAAAAAAAGGGGAAACAATTGTTTTATTATTTATGATAATTTAAAATTATTAACTAAAAGAGAAAAGGGAAAAAGGGTTAATTTCCACACCTACCTTTTTGATTTCTAAATAAAAAGGGGAAAGAGGGAAAATCTAAAATATTAGGAAACTAGGAAAAGAGGGAAACACAAAAAGAAAAAGGAAACAAGAGGGAAAAAGTGGAAATTCAAACTTAGTAAAGTATCTACCATTTAAGAGCTTTCTAATTTAATCTGAACTAACAAATTAATAGTGGGGAAAATCACCCCGGATGGGGTGCCATGTTGCAGAGCTAAGCCACATGGGATAACACTGGGATGCACCATTAATACATCCATCGACGACCATCCCCTCAGCAATAAAACAAGCATGAATCCGTGCAAAAAAATCCAGGAGATGAGCCCCTTCACACAAGTGACCAGTACAACACACCAACGCACTCGGAAGCAAGCCTTAATGGCCATGGTGGTCACTGTTTTCCTCCTCCTTATCACCCACCTTGACAAAATTGAGTGGCATTCTCTCACTACAGAGTCGAATGTAGAGTTGAATTTAGTGGAGCTACATTTTGTAGACCCATTTGAGCTTTGGAGCAGAGCCTTCCACCCGCAAGGAACCTTGGTCATCTCCAGGGTCTTCATTATGCCCAGAGAATGAGGTAAGCCACATAGGGGTACATCTTGGTAAACAGTCGAATCTTGTCACCAGAGGAAGAATAAATTTGAGCAGGCGCTAGCCATGGCGTCCTTGCAAAGTCGTAGGAAACCATGAACGCCTCCAATGGCGTACATGGAAGAGATCACCCTAGATGATGCCATGCAAATATATCCAAAGCTCCCTTTGTTCATAGTCCTGGAAAATTGGAATCCACCCACTGACCTTGGCACTGATTACAAGATTTCACCTTTGGGCACACCACTTGGCTCCAGTGCAACTCGCCCGACAGAGGAGTTTACAACCTACTATGTTGAAGAAGAAACCATGTCCTACGTAAAAGGAAGCAGAGACTCACCCCCCAGTGCACCTATGGTGGAGGCGACCCAACTATCCAACCAACTTGCACATCACGACAACACAATGCATGCAAGTGAAGGAGCAACGGGGAAAATTCCCTCACCCTCTGTTGACGGTAATTGGCAGGACCAGCATCCTTTCACCAATCTGGGGTACCTAGCTCTAATCTTTGATATGCAGAGCCTTTTGGACGATCAAATATTTCACATCGCCCGAATCGACCATCGACTCGACATGTTGTTTGCTTCTCATTCCAGGACTCTCTCTAAACGGCGATGCCCTACATGCACGCAAGATTACGCGTTTCCAGCAGGATGGTGAAGGCACGGGGACGAGGATGAGATGAATGGATAAGAGGTTCAGTCATTTTCTTGGTTAGCAATCTTTTTTTGTTTTCGAACCAGGCTTTTGCCCAGTTAGATCTTAGCTATTTTGCAACTAGATTTTCAACACACAGATTAAACTTAATGGCTAGATGTCCTGGTTTCCTTCGGGTAGGACTACACTCTGATAGTTTTGTTTCCTTGGAGAAAAATGGCATAGGATGACCAACTGTATCGGTTTCCTGTTTAGGCGGGACAGATGGCATCATAAATAGTCACTATAACTTGGAAATTATAATTTAATAGGTTCTATCCTTTTTTACTTAAAAAAACAAATAGTGCGGAAAAACATTAAAAATTGTAAGAGAATTTGGGGAAACCTAGGAGCAATTCTAGGAGTAAATCTAGGTGGGTGAGGGAAACAACGATAATTAATTAATTAAAGAAATTAAATTATGGAGGAATGAATGGGATGGGAGACACTTGTTCGGGGAGGAATTTTTAGGAATTAAATTTTAAAAACTTAATTAAACATGATTTTAGGAAAGTAAGGAACCAGGAAACTATATATAATGATGGGAGGAGATGGAGGTAGGGGGATCTTATATTTGCATAATGTTACACTGTAAAATTATCTACTTGACTGAATTAAGTTGTGGGAGTTGGGATACCCATCTCAATGAGGAGTGGTAGCTTGGCCTTGTGAGGTAAGCTGGGAGCTAGTCGAAATCTCTGGATAGTGAGTGTGTGGCCCCTTTGCATCTTGGGGGGCTGAGGGGGAAGAAGAGTACCCCTATGTAACATACCCACTACCTAATAAAAAAAAAATTCCGGTCCTCTGTCGGACTCAAGCTCCTAAATGACCATGGAGATCCAACGTAAACTGACTCTTCCTCTTTTCTTCCCCACTATCAGGAAATCGCGGGTCATGATTGCGGTTCAATTTGAACGTAGTGCCTATTTGTATTTCGTGCTCCGGCGCTGTGGTAATGTCCAAACATTATACTCTGCAACCACCAAAGCCTGCCAGGGCTAACGTACATCCCATAGGGATGAGTTCCCATGGGGTCAGTGAATGGCCAATAGGAATAAACCTCAACAGGGGTAGAGAACAGTCAATGAGAAACGTCCATTGTGCAGTTAGGTGGCATACAGGTGGCAAGAGGGAAATGCGACATNCCCCCCCCCCAATTAAAGGAAGAATGGAAAGGGGGGTTTGGAATCCACCTAGAAACCGTTGATCACGATGAGTAAATCTCGACCGTTCGAGAGTTGCACATCCAATTCCGGACCCCCCCCCCTCCCCATTAAAGGTAGAATGGAAGGGGGGCTACGGAATGGAACCTCAGTCATAGATCTGGACAGGTGGACTCTGGCCATCCAGATATGTTCGCCGCTTATCCTAAAGCATGTTCACGTCCTGGCTTAAGTTAACGTCTTATTTTCCACATCTAATGGTCCTTACAGACCCTGAGATCCTCCAAAAGAATCTCTTCCATACTTAGCCCTCCTAACCATGGGCCTCGAACCATATGACCATTAACCTATGACTACGGTCTTATATCTTATAGGGGATCACGGTTTTGCGTGTCGAAATGCACCTAACCTCTTGTCAACAGAATCCCCGATTTCCTGATGCACAGTTTCACCGATGTGTGCCCCTTCTACCTTGGCTCCTGGCCCATATGACCAAAATTCATAAGACCACTACCATATGTTCTCAGTCAACCCTCTCATCGGGGTTTTGGGGTTTACAATGCCAAGATGCATAAACCCACGGAATTCTCGATTCCTCGAATCCCGATCCCCCTTCGTGCTGACAGCTGGCCTTCACTATGGCACTGTCTTCCACCTCTGCTGTGCTGACAGCTGGCTTCCACTATGGCATTGATGAATGCCATGCATCCTTCTCAAATGGGAGGCCCCAATTAACTCTCGGGGTTTCGAGACTTTTGATGTCCCGATTTCTTCAACCTTAGGAATGTCGATTTCCTGATTCTCCGACTCTCGTCAGATTTTTGACACCTGTCCCTATGAATGGATGGATCAGATTATGCCGGGGTTTTCACCTGGGACTTCCCCGATCTCTTGTCCATGGAAATGTCGATTTCCAGATGCGCCAAATGCCAATGGCACTTGATCTCCACCACGTTTCCTCTGCCAACAAACGGTCCAGATCCCCGTTGGGATTTCGAGACTTGTGATGTCTCATTTCTCACGACCTTGAGAATCCTGATTTCCTGAGTGTCGATATCCCGATGGCTAAACCTCGTACCACTCCTGTTCAATATGATGGCTGTCGGGTAAACTTCCCAGATCTGACAGCCCAGATCTGTTATTTTTCTCACACTCCAGAGACTAAGCTCCGAGCATATTAACCCTATCTAACGGCTGACGGATAGATCTGACGGATTCATATCTATCCCACCATGCACACTCTTCCACTACTTCATGGATGTGGAAAGATTAACGGTCCAAATGTTCTCATGGACCTTGGGGAACCTATGATCCTGATTTCCTCACTATTCACGAAGATAGGGGGAAAAGAAGCAAGAGGTATAACTCTCTTACTACTCTCAACAGTCTGATGGTCGGGAATGACCATGGGTCTTCCGACAGGATCTCATCCGTCGATTGTTACTCATCCCTACGCTGTTGCCTCAGAACCTTCAGAGGGTCATTCCTCCTAGTACCAGGTTATTAAGACTTTCCCATTCAAGTCCTTTTTCTGGGTTCTTGGTGAACCTTTCTAAGGAGGAAATCTCTGTGAAGAGATCTATACCGGGCATCCTTGGAGATGGGTAAGGGAAAGAAACTTTCTGAGAATGGGCTGGGGGCCTGACTTAGCTCAATCTAAGCATAAATAAAATTTCTTTATCCACGTATGTCCTGCGTGGGTTCCTCTGTTATGAGCATATATCTATTCACTCTTATCAAACACTGCACAAACATTCTTACATAGAAATCATTTATAATTTTGCAGTTCTATGAGAATATACATATATCTATATCATTCTATGAATTTCAAGATACAAATATGTAAAACACTTATCCGAAAATATCACCAGAAATGGGTGCAACTGCTGAGAGGGGTGCTCGTTTCCACCCAACTGTAGGTGTAGCAACTCCCAACGGATTTAACACTAGCCACCCCCGATCTGAGACCATGATGCTCTGAGACTGCATCTCTCTCTCTGCCAGTGACAAGGAGCGAAGGTTGCAATCCTTCCTCTCTACTATCACTCACTCTGCATAATGCCAGAGTTCCCCTTGCATCTGTCCTCTTAATCGCCTCTGCCATATACCTTATCCTCTCATGAGGTTGCGTGTGGTGTGATTTCCCTCGCACTGATTAGGCCTGACGGCTCTATAGATGGGTGGTTCACCGTCCCATCCCTCATAAAGCCATCCTCCTACTAGTCTGCGAGCCATTAATTTTCAGGGCCAGCGAGATGCTTTTGGTTCTCCGAGCCAGTGGAGTCCAAATACAGTATTTAATTCTCGGTGGAAGTTAAAGCCACCTTTTCAGGTGCCTTCCACCGCCATCATGGTCTCTTTTCTGCACATCCCCTCATCGGCAGTCCTACAATAAATTCATAATGTTATTCACATTCATTGACCTCTTCCTCAAGGTCCATTTACATCACATATTCACATTTATG
>SNQJ01S0010690.1:57176-68691 GCA_010110895.2 Picea sitchensis | reverse complement strand
CTATAAGCATATTTCAGTCATTTGTTATTAATGAAATGAAGTCTTATTTCCGTTGCATCTTTGCGTTTATGTGTATTTATGTATTTCATTGTGTTCCTACATAAATCCGGATCAGACAAGTTCTCAACAAACAAGAAAAGCAAGCATATGGTGATATAGACTTCTGTGTCAGCACGGGTTGTAATTGAGAAACTAAGTTCCTTCCAGTTGGGCCTCTACCAAAGGAAAGATCATAAAAGGGAGACAATGAGTTTATCCATCAATAAGGGAATAGATTGGGGACTAAACACTGTGTTCATACTTAAAGGACAAAGGGATGTTGACTCAATATGAATCAAATAATTCCTCCAGAGTAACTTTGCTCTCAAAGTTGAATTCTTCTTTATTTTCCATAGCTTGAAATTGGCCTCTTTATAGCCTTCAAAATGGAACTGAAGGGCCAATTCAAAAAATTTCCAGTATATGGAATCCCAAGTATTAGAGATCTCCTATCATGACATGGAAACCTGACATTTAATTTCATTTTTGGGCATAAATCTCGATGTACGCGGGTTGTAGTGGAGCATTCTACGTATATGCTTGATGTATAGTAGGCAAGATGCATACAAGTGGAAAAATTTGTATTTTTGTCTATGGATTTTAGTAATAGGGAAGATAAGTCTTCATAGAGAAATAGAATAAGGCCCTCTGTGCAAGATTGCATAGGTTGAGGAAAATCTTTCTTTAACACCCATTTTTGTTTCTCTTTTGAAGATAATTGTTGCTCCAATAATTACTTCAAACTATCATGATCTTTTTTTAATTTGAAGTGTATTCCTATTAGGTAAGGGAAAAATCTCTTAACTACATGTAGTATGGCCAACATTTGTTTTTCATAAATGGGTTTGAGTAAGTTCTTTCCTTTAAGTTGGTCACTTTCAAAGGAAAGGATCCTTCCTTCTTGCATTAAAATGGCACTATTGTTGTGTCTTGAGGCATATCACTCCAAAATAAATGTTTTTTAAAGTCATGTGTGGCTAGATGAACATTTGCACACACAACTTCCTTAATATTTTCAAAATATTTGGTTTCTTCTTGATTCCAATAAAATGCTTTGTTATTTAATAATGTTATTAGAGGTCCTGCTATTTCACCATAGTTCTTAAAAACTTGCGGTAATATCTTGTGAATCCCAAGAATTCTCTAAGTGTCTTCAAGGTTTTGGGAATTAGACATTCTCTCATTTTACACATTCTTAAGATACAATATGAACTAAAACTTCCACTTATTGAACCCCAAAGGAAAACTTGGAAGGCTTTGCATAAACATGTTTCTCTTCCAATAATTGTAATTGTTATACTGACAACAATATTGAGAGGGGCGCCGAGGGGGGGCGGTGACTCAAAATTGTATCATATTTCTCAATTTCCTTTCCTTTCAACAATTTAAATTTATTTATAAGTGATTACTTAATAAAAAATACATGCAGAATCAAAACACAACACATAAAACACATTACACAAGGATTTTTATGTGGAAACCCAATGCGGGAGAAAACAACTGTAACATCCCACTCTGCGCACTGCGCAAACTTATTCTTAGAGGACACTTGCTCGCAAGTGATCCAGATTATTATGCTATTAAAACATTTGATTTTTATTATGAGACGTTATGGATTGATGACATGGTTTAACTGCATTGTCATAGACATGTGCTATTGACTCGGTTTTATTGAGTGTGCAAGATTTTGGACCTCGAGGATGCAAAGGCATTGATTGAACCCCTTGGACTTCGGATTGAGTCGGGGAGTGTACCATTGGGGTTTGATTGTATTACTATGATATTAGTGCATTTGATTAGATGATATGATAAGGATATATTCTGACATGATTTGTTGATGATGTAGGCTGACAATAGCTTGCCGACTAGACTCACATGTGGAGTAAAGGGGCCACACATGAATACCAGAGATGTTGAGGGAGAGGTGTGGAAAACAACCCTGCCATAGCCTACTAGCACTCCCATCGTGGCTCGAACTATAGGTTAACATTTACCTAGTTCGAGAGGACCCACGATGCCATGAGGGAAGACTGTGACAGTCGCTCATGATGATTCTAAGGGGTGCACAATAAGGTGGGGACCTTATTCCTTAGAGGCCCTTAGTCTCCCACAATTTCACCTAGTGGAGTATTGACTCCAGGGGTTTTTGATGTCTACCAAGTCAGTCAAGAGGCGTGTGGCACCCTTGGAGCACATAGTGCATCCTGAAGGGAACGTCGCGCAAGAAAAATGGGAAAAGGTGAGTGGCACCCTTGGAGCACGTAGTGTGTCCTGAAGGGAACGTCATGCAAGGGAAACAAATTAAGGTGAGTGGCACCCTTGGAGCACCTAGCGCGTCCTAAAGGTCATGTCGCATTGTTGAAGATAAATGAATGAACCTAGATGGCCTTAGGGCGAATAACATGTTAAGAACTTTTAAAAAACAAATTCCCTAGTAAAATGTCGCTCTGTATGAAAATTTAAGATCTAAGTCTAAATTATGCTAGCAGTAAAATTTTATCTATCTATTTAAAAATAAATAATAATAAAAATAAAAACAACATAAATAATAATTATACTCTTCGTTAAATCTTGTAATAATAAGGGGGTAATAAATTTAAATGATTCATAAAAATCTGTTTGGGTAAAATTTAAAAAAAAGGGGAAATAATTGTTTTATTATTTATGATAATTTAAAATTATTAAATAAAAGAGAAAAGGGAAAAAGGGTTAATTTCCACGCCTGCCTTTTTGAGTTCTAAATAAACAGGGGAAAGAGGGAAAATATAAAATATTAGGAAACTAGGAAAAAGGGGAAACACAAAAAGAAAAAGGAAATAAAAGGGAAAAAGTAGAAAGTCAAACTTAGTAAGGTATCTACCATTTAAGAGCTTTCAAATTTAAACTGAACTAGCAAATTAATAGTGGGGGAAATCATTAAAACCTGTAAGAGAATTTTGGGACACCTAGGATCGATTCTAGGAGTAACTCTAGGTGGGTGAGGGAAACAACGATAATTAATTAATTAAAGAAATTAAATTATGGAGGAATGAAGGGGATGGGAGACACTTGTACGGGGAGGAATTTTTAGGAATTAAATTTAAAAAAATTAATTAAACGTGATTTTAGGAAAGCAAGGAACCATGAAACTCTATATAATGAAGGGAGGAGATAGAGGTAGGGGGATCTTCTGTTTGCGTAACGTTACGCTGCAGAATTATCTACTTGAATACCTTAACTTGTGGGAGTTGGGATACCCAACTCAGTGAGGAGTGGTAGCTTGGCCTTGTGAGGCGAGCTGGGAGCTAGTCAAAATCTCTGGATACTGAGTGTGTGGCCCCTTTGCAGCTCGGGGGGCTAAGGGGGAAGAAGAGTACCCATAGCATTGGCTGGGAGGTATCGGTGAAGTCACATCGGTCGGCACATGGGAGTTGCAAGGATAATGTGGGACGTCCACTCAAAATAGGAAATGGTACACTTTCTTCATTTTGTATGGTAAATGGTTTTAGAATTTATGCTTCAATCTGCATTTTTACTTGGGTAAGTGAACTGATTGTCTAGATGGTTTTTTGAAATTTTCTTATCCTAGCACGTTGATAGATTGACTCCCATGGCTTCATTTCCCCACAACGTCTTCACCATTGTCTATGTTGATTGTGACCTTCATGGTTGTTTAGCCTTCGTCCCTAGCTCACCAGTCTTCACCTGAGTAGTCGTCCAACAGCCTGATCTACGGTCGTCACCTTAGCATTAAAAGACCTATGGATCTCAATGCCCTTATTTTCTATGTGAGGATGGTGAGTGAAGGATGAACCTATTAGCCATCTATCTCCATTGTTGTCCTTGGTTGGTTGGATCCTTTCGTTTCTCTTACTGTTGTCTGCATTATGTATTGGTATGCTGGCAATGAAAAAGAATAAAAAATAAATTGACTCATGTCTACATTTGTATTGGTATGCTGGCAAGGGAAAAACGTTTGTTATTCCTGTCTGCATTGTCATGATATCCTGGAAATGGAAAACAAATTAATTTCTTATTCTGCATTTTATATTTCTTTCCCTGGAAGGGGAAAAACATTTGTTATTCATGTCTGCATTGTCATGATATCCTGGAAACAAAAAAAACCAATTAATTTCTTAGTCTGTGTTTTATATTTGTTAACCTGGAAGGGGAAAAACATTTTTGTTATACTTGTCTACGTATTTTCTTGGGCACCCCAGTCGATTGAAAAAAAAAAAATAGTTATGATCCCTGTCTGCGTTTGATTGGGTAGCCCAGGCGAATGAAAAACAATTTCTTTATTTTTAGTCTGCATTTGTTGGGTATGCCAGGGAAATCATAATTGATCACTATGTTGCAACATTAATCAAACAGTGAATGTAATCAAAATCGTTAAACTCTGTGAATTTCCTATTCCATTTTTAACTATGTTTTCCACATTCTGATTGCCCCATTCCGATTTGGCACATTGTGATTTTCCCATTCCATTTTTAACTATGTTTGTCACAGTCTGATCTCCCCATTCCGATTTACCACATTGTGATTTTCCCATTCCATTTTTAATTATGGTTGCCCCATTCCAATTTGCCACTTTGTGATTTTCCCATTCTGTTTTAATTGACAGCTAGTGCACAAATTGATTAAAAACGTATATGTATTGAGTGGTGTTCCATTTAGTTTGCTAGGCAACTTTTCAACTACATGCCTTCCACTTTTAATTTGATAGACGAGTATAATTACACAGTAGTTTACAGAGTTGGTAATTCTGATTTACTTTACAAAACATCTTCTTACCATTTTAGACATCCATCTCTTGTGTTATAAGAATGTCAACAGTTGACCAAAGGATTTATCAAGGACTTAATCTGGACACCAATTATAACTCGTTATAAGGTTTCGAATAATATTTTTTTTTACCGCCTTGTCATTATGTTAAACTGGTTAAATTTTGACTGGTTATTTTGACATCAATTTCATTTTTGGGGCAGCATAGATCACCTTTAAAAATGTTAAGAGTTCACATTTTTAATGAACAGTGTATTTTGCTGACAAGTGTTGATTTGGTTAAATGCCTATTTTGGTTCACCTTTATGATAGCTTTGATGACAATATTAATGATAAAGGTCCACTGCTTCACCCCTAGACTTGCTTGATGGATATCAGGATGTGTTAGACATCATGATTTTGGGTGTACTAGTCCTTTAGCTTGCACAAGCATAATGGACGAGATTTTAGTAGATGCTTAGCTAAAAAATTACTAGCCCTTAGTTTTTGGCAGTTTTGTGCCTTGCGCCTTAGGTTGAGCTGGAAGGGGTGTTGGGTTTGTCCTTACACCACAGGTTGTCTTGTAGGAAACAAGATTCCTCTGGTCCTTCACACAATTAAATTCAAAGGTTATCTTGCATCTTATCTACTCATTGCTTGGGGGCATAGGCATAGTCTTTGTGTTAGTTATTTTGGTTCCTAGTTCATCGAAGTTTTCTTGAGTCTTGGTCCCTTATTTTGCACCAAGTTTATTGAAGAATCTATCACCTGGGGAATGGCATGATTCTTGATGAGGGGATCATGGTGCGCCCTGGGGGATAGCAGCGAAGGGGATCGTGGCCGGACTAGGTTCTTTTGTTCGAGTGCTAACGAGCATGCAAGTTGCTCTTGGCATAAGGGTCGTAACACCTTCAGGCATTAGGTCCGTGTGCCTTGGGGCTCTAGTATCTGTTCATCTAGGCCGTGATGTTGGGATGGGGGTGTTTTACCTTAGCTTGTAGACGTGGTCATGTTTCTGTCAGAAGGGTAGTCGTCCTCCTTGTTATTTTACGCATGTTTTCCAGTTTTCTTGAGCTAGTGTGTGGTGTCATAGTAACTTGTTGCCTGGACTACATGATAGCATTCCTCGTCAATGGTTTGATTAAAATATTATCATCATCACCTTCTTGCCTCTTAACCCCTGAAAAAAAATATTGAAAAAAAAAAAACTGCTTCGCTTGTTGTCGTAACAATGGGGTCATTACATATGGTATCAGAGCGGTTCAACCTTGCGACTGTGGAGCGCCAGGATTTCCCTTACAGTAAACCTATGAGTATTAACCCTTGCGTTAATTAATGACCTTGATGTGTCCTCATGGTGATCGAATTTAGAGGGTTCCTCTGAGGTTCACAATGTGGTGCCATGGAAGGAGGTACGATGCCTCTAGAAGTTCCTACACCCTTGGAGTCGAACCCCCAAGGGGGAAGAGCAAGTCCTTGGGTTGGATTTGCTTGTAGTAAGGGATGATGATAGTATGACAAGACCCTCCCAAGTATTGTCTAGGGCCTTTATTCACCATTGGTATTGAGATGAGGCTGAGGCACCTGTACCCATGAGGGTCCACAGTGCGCCCTAGCTAGTACCATTAGCATCCACCGAGAACTCGAGAGAGCTGAGTTCTCAAGTCCATGAGTGTCATGGATAGTTGTTCCATTGAGGCACGATTGTATAGAAGGGAATTTATGACCTCCATCATTTATGACCTCCATCATGAAGGTTTGCATGGTGGTCTTTCAACTAAAGAGGAGTGCTCTTCTATGGAGAAAGATGCTCCTATCACTTTTGAACATGGCCATCAACGATGTATCATGGGAACTAATCATTAACTGGTTCCAAAAGAGGTATCTTCTCAGGAATTCATTGAGTGTTAGCTCCATGATTTCGATGCCTTGTGACAAGGAGACCGCATGGGGCCCAAGTACGAGGCCCATTTTGTAGCTACTTCGGTATGCTCCGCACCGAAATTACCGAGAAACTTACGATCAACAAGTTTGTGTTGGCCTTAGTGTTAGTATTCATCTTATACTTCGGTTCCCAAGATTACTGGACCAAAGAAAGTATGTTGGAATGTGGGGAGCCACATTTCCAGTGTGACAACCCTGTGAAGAGGACTAGAGCATCCCGACTATTCGGACCCACTACCATGCGATATTTGGGAAAGGTCCATCGGATTCATGCAACGGTGAATAACTGTCAGGAACATCACTAGTCGATTTCTCTCGGGACGTCAGGTATCGTCATTGACCAGACCCTTGGTAGTTGATAGATCCCATTGCTACCGAGAGTTTCATTTCCAGTGTAATTCTAAAAAGGATTAAGTTAAAGGCAGTCGAACAAGATAATTTTATCTTTGTAGAGATGGCTTTGGGATCCAACAATGGGTTGGAGGAAAGGTTACAAGTTGTATCTTAACTTGGGATATTTTTCACCAGGGCCAACCTCTATGACACAATCTTTGGATCTTATGACATCATGATCAGTATGGATTGGTTGGAATCACATGAGGTGATACTCCACTGTAAAATGAAACAGTTGATCTTGGTTGATGATGAAGGACAAGGACTTGTGATTGTAGGTCGGAACCAGGGAGTTTCCATGAAGTTCATCTCTTCCTTGTAGCTATGGAAGAGCATGTGCAAGGGGTGCAAGCTTTATGTGATCCTTGGGTTAAATGAGAAGGGAGTGGCGAAAGTTCTAGAACACCTTCTGGTGGTGAGAGAGTTTCCAGATGTCCTCTCGGAGGAGTTACCTGGGATGCCACCAGAGAGGGAATTGGAGTTTACTATAGACCTAAAACTGAGAACTAAACCGATCGCGAGAATGCCTTATCGTATGTCAACCCCAGATTTACGGGAGTTGAGAATGCAACTGAAGGAGTTGTTGAACCTGGGACTTATACGTCCAAGTGTGTCACCGTGGGGTGCACTTTGTATTTCAATATGAAAGAAGGATGGGTCATGGAGGCTCTGTATTTACTACCGTCAATTGAACAAGGCCATGATTAAGAATCAATATCCGTTGCCAAGGATTGATGATCTATTCAATCAGATGAAGGGTGCGACAGTGTTCTCAAAGATCATTTTGTGATCAGGGTATCACCAGTAATGGATCAAGGAGGATGATGTCCCTAAGACCGCCTTTAAGACAATGTTTGGACATTACGATTTTATTGTTTTACCCTTTGGACTGACAAATTCCCTAGGGGTATTTATGAGTTTGATGAACGGGGTTTTCCACGAGTACTTGGACAAGTTCGTCCAAGTATTCATTGATGATATTTTTATTTACTCTTGGATGACAGAGGAACATGACGAGAACTTACGCTTGGTACGACAGTGTTTGTGAGAGTACAAATTGTATGGGAAGTTGTCCAAATGCTCATTTTATCAATCGAAGATTCACTACTTAGGGCATGTCATCTCCGGTGAAGGTATCATCGTGGATCCAGCCAAGGTTGAGGATATTATGGAATGTCCTGCACCAACGAATGTCCCAGAAGTGTGTAGCTTCATGGGTTTAGCAGGATACTATCGACGGTTCATCGAGGGATTTTCGAAGATAGAAAATCCGATCACGGAATTGTAGAAGAAAAACAAGAAGTTTGTTTGGACCGAGAAAGGTGTGGAAGCATTTTGGAGGCTCAAGGAGTTGTTGACAACAAAACCAATACTAAAGGTACCTGACATGGAAACAAACTTCTTGGTATGCACCGACGCATCAAAGGAAGGCTTAGGCAGAGTCTTGATGCAAGATGGATGAGTGATCGCTTACATCTCGAGGAAACTGAGAAGGCATGAGGAGAACTATGTGATGCACGATTTGGAGTTGTTAGCCATCGTATATGCCTTGAAGGTTTGGAGACACTACCTTGTTGGACAAAAATTTCAACTAAAGACTAACCACTGTGGACTACAACACATCTTTACGCAAAGCGACCTGAACGCATGACAATGACATTGGTCGAAATTGCTTAGCGAATAAGAATTTGAGATTACTTACATAAAAGGGATAGTGAACTGAGTGGAAGATGCATTGAGTCAGAGACCATGCATCTTTTTGGTGTTGCCTCTTCAAATGAATCTGCAAGAAAAAAATTCTAACTTTACAAACGTGATGATGATTGGTACGAAGAGGTCGAGGATTTTATCGGACAAAACACAATGAGGTTACCAATATTTTAAGGATTTACGTTAGACGATGATGGATTATTTAGGCTTAAAAAAATTGGATTTGCGTACCAACAAATGAAAAATTGAGGAGCCTGATCCTAAACGAGGCTCATAGAGCAGTATACATGGCTCACCCGAAAGTCACGAAATATGAGGGCAGACCCTAAACCCTTATTCTTTTGGAAAGTAATGAAGGAAAACATAGTCAACTATGTGGCCAGATTTCTAGAATGTCAGCAGGTAAAAACTGGACATAGACATCCAATGGTATTTTACCACCGCATGCTATTCCGGAATCAAAATGGGAGGTTATTTTGATGGATTTTATTGTTGGATTGTCACTGACAGCAAGGAGACATGACTCTATTTTCATAGTAGTAGACACTCTAACGAAGAGTTCTCACTCTATTCATGTGCGTATGAAGTATCAGGAACCTAACATAGCTAGAGTTTTCATCAGTGAGATTGTGACGCTGCATGGCGTGCCTAAAAGGATTATATCCGATAGAGGATCGGTGTTTACTGGACAATTTTGGATGAGTTTCTAAGAGGCCTTGGGAACCGAACTTAACCTTAGTACTGCGTATCACCTGGAGACTAATGGGAAGATTGAACAAACGAACTAGACCTTGGAGGACATGTTGCGCATGTACATGATGAACCAACAAAAGCGTTGGGAAGAATTCTTGCCACTGGTAGAATTCACTTATAACAACAGTTACCAAAGTGCCATTAAGATGGTACCTTTCGAGTTTATTTATGGGCGACCATGTCGGATGCCTTTGAGTTAGGATCAGATTTAGGATAGGGCCCTAGTGGGACCAGAATCAATCCAAGAAATGGAAGAGCAAATGAAGACAATAAGACAAAGGATTAAAGAAGCGCAGGATCGACAAAAGAGTTATGCCAATGCGCATCGTGTCGACCGTAGTTACGTTGTGGTGATCAAGTATTTTTGCGGCTGAAACCCCATAAGAGTTCGATCTAGTTGGGAAAAAAGGGGCTAAAATATATCCTAGGTTCGTCGAATCCTACAATATTTTGGAAAAGAGAGGCCTATGGCCTGATGACTAGCCTTGCCTGATTCTTGAGGAGTATGCATGATGTCTTTCACGTCTCTGTTGAGACTTTATGATTAGTGATCCTTCACATGATTTTAATTGAGCACCTTGCGGGTGTCAGATGAGGGTGTGCTCACGACTAAGTTGATCCGCATCTTGGATCATCGCATTTGATAGCTACAACATCGAACAGTAGATCAGGTCAAGGTCCAGTGGGACAACTATAGTCCACAGTCGGCGACCTGGGAGGATGCATATGATATGTGCCAACAGTTTCCATTTTTGTTTGATAGATAGACTTATGATACTGTGATACACTTATTCATCATTTTCACTATGAAACTTTGGGACGAAGTTTAGACCAAGAGGGGGTGTATGTAACATCCCTCTCTGGTGCACTGAGCGAACTTATTCTTAGAGGACACTTGTTCGCAAGTGATCTGGATTATTATGCTATTAAAACATTTGATTTTGATTATGAAGCATTGTGGGTTGGTGACATGGTTTAACTTCATTGACATAGACAGGTGCTATTGACTCAGTTTTACTGAGTGTGTAGGATTTTGGACCTCGAGGATGCAGAGGCATTGATTGAACCCCTTGGACTCTGGATTGATTCAGGGAATGTACCATTGGGGTTTGATTGTATTACTGTGATATTAGTGCATTTGATTAGATGATATGATAAGGATATATTCTAACATGATTTGTTGATGATGCAGGATGATGATAGCTTGCCGACCAGACTCACATGTGGACTAAAGGGGTCATCCACGAATACCAGAGATGTTGAGGGAGAGGTGTGGATAGAAGCCCCGCACAGCCTACTAGCACTCCCACCATGGCTTGAACTGTAGGTTAATGTTTACTTAGTTCGAGAGGACCCACGATGTCATGAGGGAAGACTATGAAAGTCACTCACAATGATTCTAAGGGGCGCATAATAAGGTGGGGGCCTTATTCCTTAGAGGCTCTTACTCTCCCACAATTTCACCTGGTGGAGTATTGACTCCAGGGGTTTTTTATGTCTACCAAGTCAATCAAGAGGCGAGTGGCACCCTTGGAGCATGTGGTGCATCCTGAAGGGCACGTCATGCAAGAAAAATGGGAAAAGGTGAGTGGCACCCTTGGAGCACGTAGTGCGTCCTGAAGGGCACGTCGCACAAGGGAAACAAATTAAGGCGAGTGGTTCCCTTGGAGCACCTAGTGCGTCCTGAAGGGCACGCCACATTGTTGAAGATAAATGAATGAACCTAGATGGCCTTAGGGAGAATAACATTTTAATAAATCTTAAAAAATAAATTCCCTAGTAAAATGTCGCCCTGTACGAAAATTTAAGGTCTAAGTCTAAATTATACTAGTAGTAAAATCTTATATATCTATTTAAAAAATAATAATAATAAAAATAAAAACAACATAAATAATAATTATACTCTTCATTATATCTTGTACTAATTAGGGGG
>SNQJ01S0010690.1:36136-56687 GCA_010110895.2 Picea sitchensis | reverse complement strand
AGGGTAAAATTTAAAAAAAAAGGGGAAATAATTGTTTTATTATTTATGATAATTTAAAATTATTAACTAAAAGAGAAAAGGGAAAAAGTGGAAAGTCAAACTCAGTAAAGTATCTACCATTTAAGAGTTTTCTAATTTAAACTGAACTAGCAAATTAATAGTGGGGAAAATCATTAAAACCTCTAAGAGAATTTGGGGACACCTAGGAATGATTATAGGAGTAACTCTAGGTGGGCCAGGGAAACAACGATAATTAATTAATTAAAGAAATTAAATTATGGAGGAATGAAGGGGATGGGAGACACTTGTTCGGGGAGGAAATTTTAGAAATTAAATTTTAAAAACTTAATTAAACATGATTTTAGGAAAGTAAGGAACCACAAAACTATATATAATGAGGGGAGGAGATGGAGGTAGGGGGATCTTCTGTTTGCGTAATGTTATGCTGCAGAATTATCTACTTGACCGAAATAACTTGTGGGAGTTGCGATACCCAGCCCGGTGAGGAGTGGTAGCTCGGCATTGTGAGGTGAGCTGGGAGCTAGTTGAAATCTGTGGATAGTGAGTGTGTGGCCCCTTTGCGGCTCGAGGGGATAAGGGGGAAGAAGAGTACCCCTAGCATTGGCTAGGAGGTACCGGTGAAGTCACACTGGTCAGCACACAGGATTTGCAAGGAGCACGCGGGATGTTCAGTCGAAATAGGCAACGATACACTTTCTTCATTTTGTATGGTAAATGGTTTTAGAATTTATGCTTGAATCTTCATTTTTACTTGGGTAAGTGAACTAATTGTCTAGATGGTATTCTGAAATTTTCTTAGCCTAGCTCATTGATAGATTGACTCCCATGGCTTCATTTCCCCACAAAGTCTTGACCACCTTGCTGTGTTGATTGTGACCTCCGTGGTTGTTTAGCCTTTGTCCCTATCTCACCAGCCTTCGCCTGAGCAATCGACCAGGAGCCTGATCTATGGTCATTGCCTTAGCATTAAAAGACCTATGGATCTCAACTCCTAGCTTTTTTGTGCAAGGATGATGAGAGAAGCATGAACCTATTAGCCGTCTATCTCCGTTGTTGTCTTTGGCTGGTCAGATCCTTTTAGTTCTCTTACTGTTGTCAACATTCTGTATTGGTATGCTGGCAATGAAAAAAAATAAAAAAAGAATCGACTCATGTCTGCATTTGGATTGGTATGCTGGCAAGGGAAAAGATTTTGCTATTCCTGTCTGCATTGTCATGATATCCTAGAAACGAAAAAAAATTAATTTCTTATTCTGCATTTTATATTTGTTACCCTGGAAGAGGAAAAACGTTTGTTATTCCTGTCTGCATTGTCAGGATATCCTGGAAACAAAAAAAACAATTAATTTCTTAGTCTTCGTTTTATATTTGTTAATCTGGAAGGGGGAAAACATTTTTGTTATACCTGTCTGCATCTTTTCTTGGGCACCCTAGTCGATTGAAAAAAAAAGAATTAGTTATGATCCCTGTCTGTGTTTGATTGGGTAGCCCAGGCGAATGAAAAATGATTTCTTTATTTTCAGTCTCTGTGTGTTGGGTATGCCGAAAAAATAATAATTGATCACTACGTTGCAACATTAATCAGACAGTGAATGTAATGAAAATATTTAAACTCTGCGAGTTTCCCATTATGTTTTTAACTATGTTTGTCATATTATGATTGCCCCATTCCGATTTGCACATTCTGATTTGCCCATTCCGTTTTTAACTATGTTTGTCGCATTTTGATTGCCCCATTCTGATTTACCACATTGTGATCTACTCATTATGTTTTTAATTATGATTGCCCCATTTTGAAGCCCCATTCTGATTTGCCACTTTGCGATTTGCCCATTTTGTTTTAATTGACAACCAGTGCAAAAATTGATTAAAAATGTATATGTATTGAGTGGTGTTCCATTTAGATTGCTAGGTGACTTTTCAACTACACGCATTCCATTTTTAATTTGACAGCCCGAGTATAATTACACAGTAGTTTATAGAGTTGGTAATTCTGATTTACTTTACACAACATCTTCTTACCATTTTAGAAATCCATCTCTTGTGTTATAAGAATGTCAATAGTTGACCAAAGGATTTATCAAGGACTTAATCTAGACACCAATTATAACTCGTTATAAGGTTTCAATTAATAAAAAAAAATTACCACCTTGTCATTATGTTAAACTGGTTAAATTTCAACTGGTTATTTTGACATCAATTTCATTTTTGGGGCAGCATAGATCACCTTTAAGAATGTTAAGAGTTCACATTTTTAATGAACAATGTATTTTGCTTACAAGTGTTGATTTGGTTAAATGCCTATTTTAGTTCACCTTTATGATATCTTTGATGAAAATAGTAATGATAAAGGTCCACTCCTTCACCCCTAGACTTCTTGCTTGATGGATATCAGGATGCGTTAGACATCATGATTTTGGGTGTACTAGTCCTTTAGCTTGTGCTAGCATAATGGACGAGAGTTTAGTAGATGCTCAGCTAAAACCTTACTAGCCCTTAGTTTTTGGTAGTTTTGCACCTCGCGCCTTAGGTCAAGCAGGAAGGGGTGATGGGTCTATCCTTACACCACAGGTTTTCTTGTAGGAAACAAGATTCCTCTGGTCCTTCACGCAATTAAATTCTAAGGTTATCTTGCGTCTTATCTACCCATTGCTTGGGGGCATAGGCGTAGTCTTCATGTCAGTTATTTTTGTTCCTAGCTCATCGGAGTTTTCTTGAGTCTTGGTCCCTTATTTTACGCCATGTTTATTGACGCATCTATCACTCGGGGAACGACATGGTTCCTGATGATCATATCATGGCGTGCCCTGTGGGATAGCAACGAACGAGATCGTGGTCGGAGTAGGTTCTTTTGTGTGAGTGATAACAAGCG
Source organism: Picea sitchensis (assembly GCA_010110895.2). Taxonomy (NCBI): domain Eukaryota; kingdom Viridiplantae; phylum Streptophyta; class Pinopsida; order Pinales; family Pinaceae; genus Picea; species Picea sitchensis. The sequence continues at coordinate 53,794 of SNQJ01S0010690.1, read as the reverse complement.
TGCAAGTTTCTCTTGGCACAAGGGCATCACGCCTTTAGGCGTTAGTTCCACATGCATTGAGGCTCTAGTATATTTTCATATAGGCCATGATGTCAGGATGGGGGTGTTGTCCCTTAGCTTGTAGGCATGGTCATGTTTTTGTCGGAAGGGTAGTCGTCCTCCTTGTTATTTTGTGCATGTTTGCCAATTGTCTTGAGCTAGTGTGTGGTGTCATAGTAACTTGTTTCCTAGACTGCGTGCTATCATTCATCGTCAGTGGTTTGATTAAACTGTTTTCATCTTTTCCTTCTTGCCTCTTACCTCCTGCATCTTTTCCTTCTTGCCTCTTACCTCCTGAAAAAAAAAAAAAAATTGACAAAAAAAATCAGTTGCTTCGTTGGTTGTCGTAACGATGGGGTCGTTACAACAACATAACATCTTTATTTATTTTATTCTAAAAGAACCAACTTAAAATTTATATCTATTCATATTGACAAGCACCCACCTGTTGCAGATAATTAGGACACCAATCCTCTCAGTTACCAACCTATCATAGATAATGAGGACACCAATCCTCTCAAGAACCAATCTATCCTAGATAAAGAGGACACTTATCCTCTCAGGAACCAACTTGTTAAAAATGATGAGGAAACAAATCCCTAGTGAGATTTAACTCACCCTAGCATGACCCTACCACCCTATGTTCAGTTTTAAAAAATAAATCTTACAAAACTTGACCTTTCTCCTCAATTCAAAAACAAGGTAATATGTCTCCAGTTCAGTTTCTTTGAATAGTTACAAGACATTTTTCTTCTCTTCTCATTCATGCTTCATTCGAAAAGAGCACATCCCTCTTTATAATGTTTTTAATTGAGTTCCAACTCCTGTATGTGGATGCGTAATGACTATATTGTGGGCATATATTGACCAGATGAAAGTCCTGGTGGTTACAATTTTGTCTAAATAAAGTATGTGGATGCATGGAAATTATATTTTGGACATATCTTGACTAGAACAAGGTCTAGTTAGTTATATGTGGACATACTTATTTCTAAATTATGTTTGTGGACTCATAAAAGTTATATTTTTGGCACGTTTTAACCATATCAAAGTCTAGTTAGTTGTATGTGGACACACTTTTGTATAAATTAAGAATACGTGTTGTTCACTTGCAGTTGGACATTCTTTGATTAAATCAAACTGTCCAAGTCTTACTTATTTTACCAAAATGTTCAATGTCACAACAATTCACACTCTAGTTGACATAAAACATACTACATAGATAGAATAGGAGCACAAGACTTCAAGTCTTCAACCTATCACACTTTCCCTACAACACCCTCACCCAGTCACCCCACAATACTACTAAAATTCCGCTCGTTCCTTTGCAGTATACTCTGTTGCTTGTCACACCAACTTCATCTCATCACACTCCACTGTATCATTCATCGTACTAGTTCGAGGCATCCTATAGTTGTTGCACATTCGTCATCGTGTTGGAGAACCAACATTAGTCGATCCATTTGGAAATCATGTATAGGGAACTCTATCACATTATCCTCCTTTGTACTGCACTTCTAATGTGTCATTGATCCTTTGATCCTTCTATGCACTTATGTTTTCATTCTTATATGTAATTACATGAACTTATGTTTTCATCCTTGTTTGTCATTACGCTATAAATGAACACATCTAACATGCAATGATCCATTTTTCAATCATGGATATGGAAATATATCGTAGTAAGCTCCATCGTACTTCACTTCTAATGCATCATTGATCCTTTGATCCTTATGTGCACTCCTATTTTTCCCCTTTCACAACTTGCTTTGTTTGTGCACCATATTTGTCTTTCATTTCACTAGAATTGATAATATCCATGATCATTTTGGCATCAATGACAACATATGCACAATAAAATACCCCTTTTTCATTGATGGAAACCAAAATATCCTTATTCTTTGTTCTAAAAGTTAATTGGATAAGCTTCTCCCCCTTTCAATGTGCTTAAGTTACTTCCCCTTTCAATGTGTGTGACTACCAAATAAATATTAATATTCTCCCACTTTCAATGTGCATCAACATTTGGGTTTGTTTTCTTCTTCCCCTTTGACAACAATGAAAAAAAGAGAATTTGGATATTCACCATGCCTGGCCTTTTTGGGAGCATAAAACTGCCCTTAAACATAATACCCTCGAGAGCTATTGCAAAATTCGATTTTGTAAATCCCCACATATGAAAACTTTTTTTTATAATTAATGGAAGTATTAACAACAACATCAAATAACCCTGATACAACAACAAATGGATCACCTTGCAAAACAGTGAAATGTTTTCTATATGAGATATTCAGAGGGTTCTCTTCGTAAAGTTTTTGTAAAAATATCTACAATCTGGTCTTTGGAAGGAACATACTCTAATTTCACCACCTTATTTTGAAATAGTTCTCTAAGAAAATGATATCTTATTGGTATGTGCTTAGTCTTAGAGTGTTGAACGGGATTTTTAGAGAGATTAATAGCATTGGTATTGTCACACATGATGGATACAGGTTGATCAAAAGGAACTTGAATACCTTGAAGATTGATTTTAATCCACAACACTTGAGTACAACATGACGTTTCCACTATATATTTGGCTTCAACTATAGAGAGAGAAATGGAAGTTTGTCTCTTGATGATCCAGGACACTAAAAAACTTCCAAGGAAGAATGTGCCTCCACTGATGATTTTTCTATCATTAATATTTCCATCCCAATTTGCATCTGCATTGTTAAAATTATTCTTAGGAAGTTAAGTGTGTTCTTTATTCTTTAAATTTAGAATACTAAAATAATATTTGTCTACATAAGGATCAATAAAATAAATACATCCATAGTATACACAAGATTTATCTTGGGAAACCCTTGTGGGGGAGAAAACCCAACAAAGCTTCTTCAATATAGATTCTTCAACAAGTACAATGTATCTCTTAAGAGATATCTCACCAAAAAAGAATATAAACCAGAAACCCTAACTAGAATAGGGTAGTGCAGCACTATACCAATATAGTCCTCCAACAAATAACCAAAACCCTTCACCAGAACACCCTTCCTTTGTAGTTGGGTCACCCTTCCTCTGTATCTGCATCACTCTCTCAGACTTGCACACTTTTATGTGTGAGAGAGCTTGTTGTGAGTGTTATCCAAGTGAGGCACCTAGCCTCTTATAAATAAAGGTTGAGTTTCCCAGAATTAAGACAGGGCCAACCTATCAACTTTACCCTTCTAATTTACAATTAACTTGTCAAGGCACAATAGGGCCAACTTTTACAAAGGAACAATAGGGCCGACATAAAAAATATAATATAATATTATTCTTTAGGGTTTTTTCTTTGTAAAATAAAGTATGAATATAATAAGAATATCTTCTGAATCTACTGAAACTTCAACACTCTCTCTTAGCAAGGAAGGTATTCCTCTAGCACGATCATCATGACTACTTCTTCTATTTTGTACACTGGACCATTGACTTGTTGAATTTCTATGAATCTATATTGAATCATTTTTCTAACACATCAACATCCAGGGTCTCATAATCCATCCAGGATTTATTTCATCAAGGGGATTTCACTCGCCAGCTGAGACATAATATGGCATCTAATTCCACAATGAACTAGTAACATCTGATAGGCACACCAAGAAATTGATCCACAATGGCTAGGCATCTAATCACGAGGATCAGGTGATGTACTGTGGACACACTACCCATCTAGCCCAAGGATAAGTAACACCTCCAACCACACAGGCTGGCCCACCAACTTAAAAATTTGGGTAACTAACCATCCCTGAAGGCATGGAATCCGTTGACCTTGTGTGAGGTCATGTTGACTGGTTCCAAAATCAGTAACTTGTGTACCAAATATTTTCACTGGAGTAACAATCTATGTACCAAACTTTTTCACTAGAGTAGCAGTAACTCAATATACCAGAATCTTTCACTAGAGTATCCCTTTGTGTACCATAATTTTTCACTGGAGTAGCAGTAACTCGACATTCTAGACAATTTCATTGGAGTAGACCTAACATGCCCATGAATGGCCACCCATTACTTCTACCACATGTTGAAGTTGTTGTCATGGATTGCAACTATAAATCATCACTTCCTCTTACTAGGGACGTCCTTCTAGACCACACCAATCTTGTCTCTAAAGTACACAAACTTCACTCTCAATAGAGGCTTGTTCAACACATCAGTTATATTGTTATCTATGGATACATATTGGAGCTTCATTACTCCCTTATGTACCATATCTCTGATATAATGGTACCTCATATCAATATGCTTGGAATTTTCATGGAACACTGGTTTCTCTCTCAACTTCACACAACTCTGTTTGTCACACTAGATACAAGTCACCTCTAAATCGAGATCAAAAAATATTGCAAGCATCTTATGAAGCCACACTGCTTCACTACTATATGAACATGCTTCTATATAATCTGCTTCATCTATAATGAGTGCCACACTAGTGATGATTTTTCTTCATGTTGAACCATGAGGTTAGGGATGATACCATACTGAAGTAACATCCATATGTACTCTCCTGGTATGAATTTGTAAAGCCTTGCAGGCTTATCACATGATCTGAAGCTTATCTGAGTCCATAATCAATTGTACCCTTCAGGTACCTCATCACATGTTTTTTCTACAACCAAGTTAACATTTCTTGGCTCAACATATACCAATTCAATGTGTTCACCACAAAAAATATATCTAGCCTCTTGTTCATTAAGTACATCAACAAACCAATCATCTATCTATAAATGGTGGCATCTACTATCTTTGAAGATGTATCACTCAACAACTTCAGATTTGTCACCATTAGTGTAGGCATGGCCTTGCAATCCATCATTCTGAATCCATTTAGAATATCAACAACATATTTTCTTTGGTTAAGGAAAATATCACTTGGACTCTACCATACCTCTAGACCTAAGAATTAATGCATCATTCCTAGGTCTTTCATCTTGAATTCTACAGCAAGCTTCCTCTTACTCTCAATGATGAGCTTCTTGTCTCCTATTATAAATAGGTCATCCACATATAATAGTAGTATCATTGATCCACCATCCACAACCTTGAAGTATAGGTTGGAATCATTTTTACTCTTGGTAAAGCACAAAATCATCAAGAAGTTTTCAATTCTACCATACCATGCTTTGGGTGATTTATTTAACCCATACAAGGCTTTCTTCAATATGCACACATGTGTGTGATTGTCATGTGTCTCAAAACCTTGTGGATGATCCACATACACTTCTTCTTCTATTACACCATTTAGAAAATTTGTCTTCATGTCCATCTAGTGTACCTTCCACTTATCTACCGTAGCTATTGCAAGTATATATCTAATTGAAGTGTATCTTGCCACAGGATAAAATATCTCCTCATAATCTATTCCTTCTTTCTGGGAGAAACCACATGCTATGAAGCTTTCTTTTTGTTTCTTGATAATTTCATCTATTGAATTTTTTTTCTTGTAAATCCACTTGGAACTTACAAATTTCTTCTCTTTTGGTCTCAGAACCACATCCCAAACATCATTCTTTACAATGGACTAGTATTCTTCAACCATGGCATCCTTCCATTCTTTCTTCTTTGCATCCTCTTCATAACTAGTAGGCTCAGCATCAATGATGTCACTTAGCAATGCCACACAGCTAGAGTAAGGTCAAGGCCTCTTTCATTCTCTAAAGGATCCATATGGAGCACCATAATTCTCTACATCCTAAATAATTTAATGATCCCAAGATGGTCTTCTCTTCTTGGTATTCATCTCTCGAGATGAGTTTGCGGGTATCTATGGTTCTTCCCTATCATGATATTCTAGTACAAAATAATCACCTACATATGTATCTATAACTCTGGGAGCTTTAGGATCCTCATCATGAATCTCATCTGAATGATTTTTTCTTGATCTACTGAAATTTGTATCCTCATTGAAGGCGACATCTCTGTTAGTCTCAATATGACAGTGACCAAGGATGTAATATTTTTATTCCTTCGATGTCTCATTGTATCCAAAAAATATTCCCTTGTTTCTTGAAGGGTCTAACTTAGATCTATTGTCCTTGGGGACATGCACATATATTGGACAACCAAATATCCTCAGGTTGCTAAACTATGGCTTTTTACCTGTAAACATATATTCTGGTGTCTTTTTCCCAAGTACTTTGTGGGGACTTATTTTCTGCACATACACAGTGGTCCTGGATACCTTTTCCCTCAGATGCATCGATAAGTCTTGATCATGAATCATGACCTTCACTGCTTCCATGATTGTATGGCTCTTTATTTCTGCCACACCAATTTGTAGAGGATTATAGGGAGTAGAGAGCTCCCTCTTAATCCCAACTTCCTTACAAAATGCCTTGAATTCATCTGAAGTGAATTTTCCCCCATTATCTAATCTCAAAATATTTATCTTCTTTTCGGACATGTTTTTAACAAGTGCCTTGAATTTTTTGAACTAGTTGAACACTTCACTTTTAGCCTTCAAAAAGTAAATCCAAGTTTTACATGAGAAATCATCAATACATGAAACATAGTATACATACTTGCTAAGTGAAGCGACTGATATTGGTTCACACACATGAATTTATAATGTCCAAGACTCCTTTTGATTTTCTATCACTGCTTGGAAATGGTTTCTTCATGTTCTTGTGTTCTGCACACCCTTTGCATATTCCTTCATGTTCCACTTGGATTTCTGGAAAACCTATCACCATCTTGCTCACGATGGGTAGGGATTTGTATTGTATATGATAATGTAGATTTTAACCTTGTATAATATTTACTGCAAACATATTTTCAGTAAAACAACAGAAAATATACAATGGAAAATACACACATTAGACAGAGAATTTTCCCCTGGAAATCCAAACCGGGAAAACCAACATATTATATATTCATTCATAGTGTTACATGTTTTACAATACAATATACATATAGGATCCAACAACATCCAAAACCCTAACCAAATGACATGGATTAGTCAACAACCCTAATTCCTTAACCAAAAATAGAAAACCATCAGCCAAAAACCATGTTCTGAAAAACCTCCCAACAATGGACATGAAAATCGAGACAACATGAAAAAATGAGGCAAAAATGTGACATATTTCTTGAGGAAAAAAAATTCTCGGGGCAATTTCCCCCAAACCCCCCTACATGCCTGATGCAATGTAACATACAATAATGTTGGTTGTGAAAAAAATATAACATATACCCAACATTCTCCCACTTGTTTTTTTCTTTGCACACAGGGGGTTACAAGGTTACATAGTCAACAATTTAGGGCAACAATGCCCATGGATCCTCTACAACAGGATCACTTCTTAGTGCTCACAGATTTTTTTAATGAATCTACAACATTCTTAAAAGTGTCCACCTTCATCAACAACACTTTCTTTTCCTCAAACATGTCTCTCACAAAGTGATATTGAATATCAATATTCTTTTTCTTTGAATGATAAGTCAGGTTCTTCACTAGAAAAGTTGCACTTTTATTGTCACAATATATCCTTACATCTTGTTGTACTAGCCCAATACTTGAACAAAAACTTTGTGATGTCGATGCTCCCTCCACAACCCACAGGTTGGAAGGTCCACGTCAACACAGGATCTTTCCCTTTCCACTAGCACAAAGATCTTCGGAATGTCTCTTCTACTTCCCTTTCAGGAGATCTTTACCCACAGTCAATTTCAAGAATTCCCCCTTTTTCTTCAGGAAATCGGACTTTGCACTTTCGCAAATCCGTTGGTCACGCACTGGGCTTTCAGATCTTCGAAAACTGAAAACCGTCAACGCTGACCTGTCCTCTTCCCTTTTGGGCTTTTCCTTATTGCAATTTCGGCAGTTACGGTATCCAACAACTTGTTCCCGTGATTCCTGAAACCTGATGTTCTGAAATTTTGACACACTCACAAGGTTGACCTTTCAATGCCCCTTTACTCAATCGGGACTTCAGACTTCACAATATCGTGAATCCTAATGCAGTGAATTCGAAACTTCACTCTCTGAAACTCTGAAATGGTCAACAGGGTTTGACTCCGTGTCAATAGTGCACCACCTGTCCGCTCGTTGACTCCTTTGTGGCCCACACAAATCCTTTTATCTTTTCGGGACTTCACGTTTCGTGATTTCATGATTCCCGTTGCAAATTTAATGGGACTTCAATCCACAAAAACCTGATATAGAAACCCACGTGTAAATCCAACAGCCCTTATGGCTTGAATCTATAGTCCTACTCCTCCTGAGCTTAGAACCTTTAGGAATACTCGCGGTAACTCCCTTGCCCTCCGTGAAATCTAAGGGTTCATGGATATTCACGATTTCTCTTCAGAGAATTTCGACCGTCCATCCTTTCCTCTTAGAATCTGTCCTCCTACGATCCAACATCGCCAGGCCTTCCTTCAAGTCCTTCGAGGGTTCAAATCTTTATGAGCTTTCCACGACTCTACGTCTTTCAGAAAAACCCTTGCACACACTCCTTGCGGAAGATTTTCAAACACTTCCAAGTGTTGGAATCCTTCGACTCTGAGCACACCTACAACAACAGTCTCTCAATAATTCACTCAGGTCCACAACCCTGAGACTTCGCTTGGCCTGCACACTCCTTGCACGACTCCTGTGCCCAACTGCACTTTTGTGGAAATGAGAACAAAAGCTATCTCTCCTGAGCTTTTACATACAACCCTCTGAACACCTTGTCGACGCACTCCTTGTAGACAATTCAACTGCACTCCTTGCAGGAACTCTTTCTCAGATAGAGAAACAATTGAAACTCATTTCTCTTCTCTTTCCTCTTAGATTTCAAACATTCAACAAGAAATCATTCATACATAGCATAAAATAAATTGTACAGAAGGAAGAGTAAAACATTCATGAACATAATATTCAAAGATGCATACACAGAGAATATATGAACACCATGAGTCTGAATCACAACTTTCTTATATTAATTCATAACTTCTGTACATGGAGTCTACTACATAGCTCTCTGCTTCTCCTCTATGCTCTTCATACACTCTCCTAATAATGTTACAATACACAAGGAGGGTGGCTATATCTCGTTTCCCTCTTGTGCTCTAAAAATGTCTAATCCAACATTCAATTTTACCTACTTCCATTAACTACTATAAATGCCTTCTACCTACTAAGGACGAGAGAAAATCCCTCAAGGTCTGGTTACATTTTACAAGTGCGCTTCCACTTGATGTTTCATTAATGGTTCAAGATATTTCAAAATTTGTACTAGGCGCTTTTCCAGCTGTCCGTTGTCTCTGCGCTGGCTCGCTTGAGATGCTCCTGCATCATATTCCCTCGCTTGATAACTTTCATGGGCTCCTGTCCATGAGCTCGGGCATGGTCTGTCCATACTTCTATATCTCTTCTTCATTCTCCCAGCTGGCATATTCAACTAGATGGCCTTTCCACTTGACCAAATACTTAAAGTATTGCTTCTGCCTGGTTTTCTTGTTCACCCTTTTGTCCAGTATGCATTCCATCTGCGGCTTATCTGCAATTGACATCTGCTTTGTCCACTGGATCACTCGCTTCTCATTTCCTGTTCCTGTTTCCTTAGCCTTATATGGGTACAAATCTGAGATATTGAATATCGGAGAAATTCTGATCCCATCGGGTAATTCAATCTCGTAAGCATTCACCCCAAATTTCTTCAAGACCTTAAATGGTCCGATTTTCTTCATCTTTAGCTTATTATATGTTCCCCTCGGGAACCTTTATTTTCTCAAATGTGCTAGACTCAAGTCACCAACCTCAAATTGAAGCTGTCTCTTGTGTTGATTGGCTCTGCGCTTATATTATTGGCTTGAATTCTGCAATCACTACTTCACCTGGCTGTAAAGTTCCCTCATCACTTCTGTGAAATCTGCTGCACTAGCGCTCCTAGTTGAAATCTGTTCTGAATCTCTCAATTCATAAAGTCCTCTCAGCTGCATGCCATAAAAAATATGAAATGGAATCTTCCCTATGCTTCTCATAATTGAGTCATTGTAAGAAAATTTTGCCTGTGGTAATATGTTGTCCCACTGGCTGTGGTGTTCTGTCACCAGGCTTCTCAGTAAGTCTCCCAGACTCTTGTTTACGACTTCTATTTGTCCATCCATCTGAGGATGATAAGCTGAACTAAATAGCAATTTAATTCCCAACTTCTTCCATAAGGTCCTCCAAACATTTCCTATGAACTTAGTGTCTCGATCTGAAACTATACTTCTTGGTAAGACATGAAGTCGAATGACTTCTTTAAAAAACAAATTCGCAATGTGAGTTGTGTCACTGGTCTTTTGACATGGAATGAAGTGTGCCATTTTGGAAAATCTATCCACCACCACAAAATTTGAGTCAAATCCTCTTTGTGTTCTTGGCAAACCCAATATAAAATCCATGCTGATTACATCCCATGGCCTCTCAGGTATGGGAAATGGTTGATAAAATCCTACATTCTGCCTCCTTCCCTTCGAATGCTGGCAAATTCTACATTTGTCTACAAATCGCCTGACGTCTGCTCGCATTCTCGACCAAAAATATGACTCATTCAACTTTTCTAATGTCTTGTCATGACGAAAGTTCCCTATCAATCCTCCACTGTGTTTTTCCTTCAACAAATTCTCTCTCATGGAGCATTTCGGAATACACAACTGATTACCTTTAAACAATAATCCTTCCTGGATCATGTATTCTACCCACTGGATTCTGTCTATGAGAATTGGATTCTCAACTACTTCATACACCTCCTTAAAATCTTGATCATTTGTGTACACGTTCCTGAGATCATCAAAACCCAACGTTTTGACTCTGAACTCTTGCAATAGCAAACATTTCCTACTCAAAGCCTCAACAACTTTGTTAGCAATACCAGAAATATGTTTAATCACAAAAGTGAAATTCTGCATATATTCAACCCATTTAACATGTCTCTGATTCAACTTTTCCTATTGAGTCACAAACTACAATGCATGATTGTCACTATACAAGACAAACTCTTTCGGGATCAAATAATGCCTCCATTTTTTCAATGCCTGGATGATAGCATAGAACTCCTTATCGTAAGTGGAGTACTTCACTTTCACTTCATTCAACTTCTCACTGAAGTATGCTATCGGCCTGTCTTCTTGACTCATGACTTCCCCTATTGAAAACCTACTTGCATTGCATTTCACTTGAAATGTCTTTTGGAAGTCCGGCAACACCAAAACCGGTTGTTCCGTAATCTTCCTCTTCAACAGATTAAAACTCTTCTCAGCCTCTTATGTCTAGTGAAAAGACTTGTGTCTCTTCTTCACTATGTCCATCATCAGTGCACTAATTCCACTGAAATTCCTGATGAACGTTTGGTAGAAGCTAGCCAATCCATGAAAACTTCTCACCTCAAAGATATTCTTCGGTGATGGCCAATTCTTGATTACCTCCACCTTATCTGGATCCATCCTCAACTCATCTGCAGAAATAACAAATGGCAAGTAGATGAGCTCCATCTTCATGAATGAGGACTTCTTCATATTTATCAACAACTTCTCCTACTGCAATCTCTGCATCACTGTAGCCAAATGTTTCAGATGCTCTGCCACTGTTTTACTAAAAACCAGTATGTCATCTAAATGCACAATGACAAATTTTTCGATGAACTCCCTCAAGACTTCGTTCATCAACCTCATGAAGGTACTTGGCGCATTTTTTAAGACAAACAACATAACAAGCCATTCATACAACCCTTCATTGGTTTTGAATGCTATCTTCCACTCGTCACCTTCTCTCATGCGGATTTGATGGTAACCTCTTTTCAAATCAATCTTTGAAAAGTATTTTGCTCCACTCAAGCAATCCATCAGATCATCCATCCTTGGCAATGGAAATCTGTACCTGATGGTTATCTTGTTGATCGCCCTCGAGTCGGTACACATCCTCTAGCCTCTGTCTTTCTTCGAACTGAGTATTGTTGGAACAACACATGGACTCAAGATTTTCTTAAGAAAACCTTTGTCCAATAAATCCTGGACCTGCCTTTTAACCTCTTCATTTTCTTGCAGTGTCATCCTGTACGTGGCCTTGTTTGGAAAAATAGCTCCTGGTATGAGATCAATATTATGACTCACACTTCTGATCGGTGGCAACAAATGAGGTAGTTCATCTACTACTATGTCAGCGAACTCTTCCAACAGTTCCTGAACCTCTTCTGGTAAATAATCCACTCTTGTGCTGGTCAAAACAATTCTAGGCTTTCTGACCACAATGAATTGTGGTTATTCCTTCTTCTTAATGTCTGTAAGAAGTTCCTTCCCACTCATGAGAAGTACAGCATTGCTTACTTCCGGCTTCACCTCCTTATCCTTGATTGGAAGCAACATGTGAGTCCTCCCATTCTTCTCTAGGGTGTATGTGTTCATTCTCCCATCATGAATCACATTCCTGTCATATTGCCATGGTCTACCCAGCAATAGATGAAAAACATCTATAGGAATGACATCACATAATATCTTATCATTATATCCTCCTATCTTAAACTCAACCAAACATTGTTTAGTGACAGTTACCTAGTTTCCTTTCTGTAGCCATGAAACTCTGTATGGGCTTGGATGATCAATCATCTCCAACTCCATCTTTTCTACCATCTCCGTAGAAATGAGATTATTTGTGCTACCACTATCCACAATGAATTTGCATACCTTGTCCTTGGTTTTGCAAGCAGCCCGAAAAAGCCTGGTCCTTTGGAATGAACTCTCCACCTCCTTTTCTGGTGTCAAAAGGACTTTTCACATCATCAACGATCTTCTACCTTCAGCATCCTCTGCCTCAACATCTCGGCCCTGTGCCTCGGCGATGTGAGATTCTCCACTTTCCTTCTTTTTATCTGGACACTCATAAGCCTTGTGCCCATTCTTTCCACATGTGAAGCATGTTATTACTCCACCTCTTCCTCTTCCTCTACCTCTAGTACGAGGAAAAGTACTATCATCAGTATAATCTCCTCTTTGCTCAGTATGTTGTCCTCTCTGTTCAGCATATTGTCCTTGCTGTGAGCTTCCACCCCTCTCAGTTCGAGTTTGAGGTTTCTTCCAGTCTTCCTTGGGCTTTTGGTTTCTATCCTGGGCAACTGATTTTCCTCTGTGTTGGCTTCTGCCTCGGCCTCTTTGACCCTGCTTTCGGCTCAAATTCTCTTCATCTTTTAGAGCCATCTGGTAAGCATCTTCCACCGTTTGGATGGTTACCATGCTCATCTCATCCTGAATGTCATATCTCAAGCCATTCATGTATCTGGCAACCTTCTCATCATCGCTTTCCCAATGACCTGCCCTGATTTTTAGCTTATAGAATTCTTCAGTGTATTCTTTCACTGTCATCAGCTTCTGTCTCAGGTTCTACATCCTCCTGAACAGAGTAATCTGGTAATCCCTGGGGATGAATTTCGCCTTCATCTTCGCGATCATTCTATCCCAACTCTTAATATTCTACTTGCCTTTACAGTGTCTATCAACTTGTAGTTCATCCGACCACAATGCTACATGTCCCTTCAGTCTTGTGACAGCATGCCTGACCTTCTTGCCTTCTTCGACATTTTAGTAGTCAAAGCATGTGTCTAGAGCTCTAATCCAATCTAGAAGCTCCTATGCATCCATATTTCCCTCATAAACTGGAATGTCCATTTTTTCTCTTGCACCCATTCTTGCAATAGATTTGATCAAACTTTCATTTGCTGCATCTTCAGCTGCAACTTCTTCTTCATGTTCAACCTCAATTTCACTTTTGGAATCACTAAGATCCCCCGCACTGACTGTGCATCTTTGTGTTGTCTCCATGTCTTCAAGTCTAGTGCATAAATCACGCATCTCTCTCTCCATGGCTGGGTCAGTCATCTACCTACCTCTTCTTCTCAGCATTTCCCTCTCCTCTAGTGGATCGAGTGTTTGTCTATCCCTCCTCTTTGGCAGCATGGCAAATTTTCTTTTCTTCTTTGCTAGAGAAAGAAAAGAACATTTATGTGCTCTAATACCAAAAATGATGTCGACGCTCCCTCCACAACCCGCAGGTCGGAAGGTCCATGCCAACATAGGATCTTTCCCTTTCCACTGGCCTGAAGAGCTTCTGAATGGCTCTTCTACTTCCCTTTCGAGAAATCTGCACCCACAGTCAATTTCAAGAATTCCCCCTTTTTCTTCGGGAAATCAAACTTCGCACTTTCGCAAATCCGTTGGTCATGCGCTGGGATTTCAGATCTATAAAACCTTAAAACTGTTAATGCTGACCCATCCTCTTCCCTTTCAGGCTTTTCCTTATCACGATTTCGGCAGTCGCGATATCCAACAACTTGTTCCCGTGATTCCTGAAACCCGATGTTCAGAAATTTCAACACGCTCACAAGGTTGACCTTTCAATGCCCCTTTACTCCATCAGGACTTCAGACTTTGCAATATCACGAATCCTAATGCAATGAATTTGGAACTTCACTCCCCGAAACTCCGAAATGATCAATGGAGTTTGACTCAGTGTTAATAGTGTGCCACCTGTCCACTCGCTGACTCCTCTGTGGCCCACACAAATCCTTTTATCTTTTCAGGACTTCACGTTTCATGATTTCGCGATTCCTGTTGCAAAGTTTACGGGACTTCAATCCACAAAAACCCGATATAGAAACCCACATGTAAATCCAATAGCCCTTATGGCTTGAATCTACGGTCCTACTCCTCCTCAACTTAGAACCTTTAGGAATACTCGCAGTAACTCCCTTGCCCTCTGTGAAATCTAACAGTTCACGGATCTTCGTGATTTCTCTTCAGAGAATTCCGACCGTCCATCCTTTCCTCTGAGAATATGTCCTCCTGCGGTCCGACGTCTCTAGGCCTTCCTTAGACTCCTTCGAAGGTTCAAATCTTTCTGATCTTTCCACAACTCTACGTCTTTCATAAAAGCCCTTGCACACACTCCTTGCGGCAGATTTTCAAACACTTCCAAGTGTTGGAATCCTTTGACTCTGAGCACACCTATATCAGCAATCTCTCAATACTTCACTCAGGTCCACAACCCTAAGACTTCGCTTGTCCTGTGCACTCCTTGCACGGATCTTGTGCCCAAATGCACTTTTGTGGAAATGAGAACAAAAGCTATCTCTCCTGAGCTTTCAGAGACAACCCTCTGAACACCTTGTCGACACACTCCTTGCGGACAATTCAACTACACTCCTTGCAGGAACACTTGCTCAGATAGAGAAACAATTGAAAGTCATTTCTCTCCTCTTTCCTCTCAGATTTCAAACATTCAACAAGAAATCATTCATACATAGCATAAAAGCAATTGTACAGAAGGAAGAGTAAAACATTCATGAGCATAATATTCAAAGATGCATACACAGAGAATATATGAACACCATGAGTCTCAATCACAACTTTCTTATATTAATTCATAACTTTTGTACATGGAGTCTGCTACACAGCTCTCTGCTTCTCCTCTATGCTCTTCATACACTCTCCTAATAATGTTACAATACACAAGGAAGAGAGAAAATTGCTCAAGGTCCGGTGACATTTTACAAGTGTGCTTCCACTTGATGTTTCATTAATGGTTCAAGATATTTCAAAATTTGTGCTGGGCACTTTTCCAGTTGTTCATTGTCTTCCCGCTGGCTCGCTTGAGATGCTCCTGCATCACTTTGTAACCATACTGATTCGCTAATTGCATGAGTTGTTTCCATGTATTCACCTTATGTAGTTGAAAGTGCCACTACAACGTGTCCTTTTCTCATCCAACTGATTTCTCCTCCAAACAGATTAAACACATACCCGCTTGTAGATCTCCTACAATCCAGATCTCCATCCCAGTCTGCATCCACAAAGCCATGTATTTCCAACACTCTGTCCAATATTGGTCTTCCTTGGTAGCACAATCCAAAGCTAGTAGTGCCATGCAAATACCTAAAACCCCTTTTTACTATTGTCCAATGCTCCTTCCCTGGTTTTGACATATACCTACTCAAAATGCCTACTGCATGTGCAATGTCCGGTCTAGTATAGAACATTGCATACATCAAAATGCCAATTCCACTCGCATATGGAACATGAGACATGTCCTCTTCCTCTTCCCGTGTCTTGGGACACTGATACACATATAGCTTTACACCAATAGGAATAAGGACCTTTACTGGTTTTCATTCTTGCATATTAAACCTATGCAATATTGTCTCAACATATTTTCTATGATTTAACCAGAGTTTCCTCTTTTTCTGATCTCTTTTAATTTCCATGCCCAAAATTAAATTTGAAGCATTGATATCCTTTATGTCAAATTTAGAGGACAACTAATTTTTCACATCTTCGATAATCTCCTTGTTGTTTCCTATTAGCAACATGTCATCTACATACTCTGACCAAATAAATCAAATGATCACCAATTAATTTAAAATACACACAATGATCCTCTTTGCTTCTTGTGAAGCCAATTCCTAGAATATAAGTATTGATTTTTTGATACCACATCCTTAGTGATTGTTTTAAACCATAGAGGGAATTTTTCAGCTTGCATACCAGCTCCAGGGGTGATTTTAAGAACCCCCCCCTTAAATTTATATGTATAATAAATGGGCTAATCCCCATGATACATAGGAAAAATTGAAGGCTATTTTATCAAAAATATAAAATGTATATATAAGTTTTTGGCGAATATTTTAGTTAATTTTATAATCTTATAAAATATTGGCGAATCTTTCACTGAATTATAAAATTTTGTAAAATATTGGCGAATCTTTCACTAAATTATAAAACCTTGTAAAGTCTTAGGGGATCCTCCAACGACCTCACCTAAAGACTCAATTTCCTCACCTGATTATTGTGCACAGCCTCTTTCAAAATCTATCAAAAAACTACAAAAATTTCCAGTGAAAAAATGAGATTGCCCTCACTATCCCCTGAGCAACATTTCACTTCTTCTATTTCCCTGGGCTTCTTGTTGACCATTTGATGCTAGAAAAGGGTCAATGACCTCCCAAAAGGAGCTATCATTGACTATCTTGAAGGTTGGGTCATTGTCCATTATGTACCATTATGGGTTTTCAAGTTATATTGGTGTAGGCCAGAGTTGAATAAATATTACAGTATTTCAAAATTAATGCTACAATTTGATGCCAAATATTTCATAACCCAACAGTGTTATTGCTGGGCATAAAGTCTAGACACTATTCATATTTACCTTTTTACAATATTCTGAGTTTGTCGGAAGAATGACAAAAACTTCAGTATTCTTTGTATTTCAAAAATTTATATAGAGAATATGTTTTGCTTCATGGAAACCTTTTCATACTAATTAATCATCTCAAGTCAAAAGAATTATGAGAGGAGAATTCTTTCTTAAAGAAAGTCCTTCTAGAATTTGGTTGCCAAAGTTTGAGCTATTACCAACTACTGTAGATTGCATATTGTTATATGATTCGAAGCCAAGATGAAGATTTATCTTTGGACCCAGTCATGGCTTTTCCTTCTTTGAAAACTAATAAAATTGTGGTGTCATCTCACAACCCTATATGGAGTCTCTCAATTTCTTCTTACCATCATATCACAAAGCAAAGTGGACATCAATGTAAAAGAGGCATAAAATATCTATAGCAAGAGCATTGGTAGCGCTATTTTCCC
>SNQJ01S0010690.1:0-35441 GCA_010110895.2 Picea sitchensis | reverse complement strand
AGAATTATTCTTTGGGTTATCTCCATAAAAGATAAAACTATCTCTAAAATCCATATACTTTGGACATGCCTCTAAGTCTTACCAACACCGGATTGATAATAAATGCACTCTAATTTACTTAGGTAGACCAAGAGCTCAACAATAGGTAAGGTTCAATCAACCACTACAACCTTAACATAGATGCAAAAGACCCAAGAACACCCTCCTTGCTTCAATACAAGTAAACCCACAAACCCTTACTGAAACACACAATTCTACATCGTGTAGTACCCTATTCTTCAACACTTATAATACAACTATCCAAGTCATCATACCAAACTCACACTTTCCTTCCTTAAAAAAAAAAACTATGCCTTGGATTTTACTAAGTTTCTCCCTATGTCTTAGTCTTGTCCAAGTTGTTATGCTTGTCTAGTATTGAATGATTTCGAACCAACTTGTAATTTCCTTATATAGGATTGATGTCTTAACACTTTCCCCCAATCTGGGATGACTTGCATCACCCTCCAATTTTAAGTGGACCCGTAATTCTACACTCATCCATCATCAATTAGGTAGTTGCATCCACCTCCTCAAAATATGCCATGGTCTTGTAAGGGATGACCCAAAACCATGAAAGTGTGGCATATATCATGGGCACTCTACCTCTTTAGGACACATCCTCAATGGATTGTCCATGAAGCATGAAACTCTAAGTGCTCAATGCACTTCAAGTGACACTCAACAACCATAAAACATGTAGTGTCCAACTTCCTTAAACCATTCACTCCCCAAAGCATGCCTTAAACTATTGTTGGGTTGATTAAGTTCCAATTCGTCTAAGAAAATCCATGTTGTGAACAAAAACCTTCTTATCCAATAGAAATGTTTAACTTATTTTTACATTTTCTATCTTGTTAAGATGATGCCATGCCTTGGCACATCTACATCCCATGCATGCCATTGAACAAAACTAATTCACTTCATTTTCTTGTTGTTACAATATTGAATGTAGCATTTTGCAAATGGCTTTGTTGTGGTAACCATATTTCTCATTAGTGGGTCACCCCATGCTTTTCCCATCCATGTCTATGAGTCATGGTGCTAGTGGAAGGTTGTCATTCCACCACCAAGACAATATCCATAAGGTGCTCTTCGCCATAAATCTCTATGCCTACCATGCTTCACCATGGCACTCACCACAAAGGAAATTTTCCCCTAAAGAGATCTAAATTAATGCATTTCACTAAGATGGCCTTCAGTACTACAATAAGTATGCATGGTATAAAATCTTGATCATCTAACACTGTCACCATGACAACTTCACCCTAACTCAACTATGTTCATTTTTTGGTTTCTTAGGATGTCTTCCTCTTAGATAAGGCACTCCCTATACCTTAGTTTCCACCACAAATAATGAAGGGTACCATCATAAAACTTGTAGATGCAGTTATAGTAATCTTAAACATGGGGACAATGATCATAAATATAGATCCTCCCTAATCAAAGTAAACTCATAATTACAAGTATGCAATAATGAAATGCCAATCATTCCTTATAAATTTAGTCACACCCTTGCTCATAAGTTAATTTTTATTTTGTAAGTCATACTTACCTTCTTCTTGATAGAAATATAGTGAATGAGAGATTGTAATAGGGGTCAACCACTTTCCAATTGAGAAACCTTAGGTATCATGTATGATTTCAGACAATTCTAGGACTTTAACTTGAACCTATTTTAATTGCTCTCCCCATTTAAACTCCATAAATCTTTGTGGTGGCTTTTAGACAATTTTGGAACTATTACCGATACATATAATGCAACTCATCATTGACATATACACTTTGCATATGATACCTATAGGCCCACACTTGGCATAACTAGAAAACAATTAGAAGGTGTTGGATTCACTCTCTTTTACAAATGGTTTGAAACAATTTACAGTGATTTAGAGCTTTGATATAGAAATTGTATGAGGGATTTATCTAAGTATTGCATGTTGGAAATAATTGTATAAACCCATCATTCTTTCACTATAATACACTTGATGTTGTTGGTTGAATAGGTTGTCCTTTTATCTCTGGAAATACTTCCATATTCTTGTCAACAAACCAGCAATAATTTACAATTTTCAGATCTGGTTACTTGGGTTGTAACATTAAGAGAATCAAAAAATTCTGAGGCATAACCATACTTACACAGAGCTGCAGTATAACAGTTTTTTGAGCACACATTTGTGAATAATTTCAGACCTACATAACAACTACTTTCCCTTTGTTTGTATGTTGATTTTAAGGTCATAGTTGTGAACCTAAAATTCTATTTATCATGTCTGGAAATTCACACACATATTGTGCCTAAATGAACCATGTTTGTTCACATAAAGTTGTAATATGAAATAGCTCTAAGGTTCACCATTCAAAGTTGAAAACAATACATTCATGAGAGTGGTCTTATATGGTTTAAATTTAGAAGAAAAATAAACTCTAGCAACCATATTGTGTTAAGCAATTTTCAGCTCCACTAAAACAGAGTATGAAAGAAATTTCCAGCTCCACTAAAACAGAGTATCATCTCAAAGAATGTAAATGAAATAATGATTGAGAATAAATCTTACTATCCAAGCTCAAATACCCCTAAATATGCATAAGAGAAAAGAAGCACTATTACTTTCATTCCAACAACATGGAGTTCACGCATATATGTCATGGAAGCTCAACAATTACTAGCAACATAAGAATACAATTTCATCTACTTGAATGAGCTCATTCTTGCTTAGCAAAATTCTTGTTAAATTGAGTATCTACTCTTTAATACTAGGACACTATATATGTGAAGAGATAGGTCCCATCTTCATCAAATTCCAACTTCATTTACTGTCACATACAAGAAAGAGACAATGTAATAGTTAAATATCAAATCATCAATCTTAAAATAACTTGCAAAAAGAAATTGTGGCTCCAATTTTACAATGAAAAACACAAAATATAGATTATAGAACCTATTTTTACCTAAAATGCATCCTCAAATTGGCATATAGTAATCTTGCTATGATAAAGAATTTCCGACCTACTCCAAAAATAGAGGAAAAATGTATCACAAGAATCACATCATCTATTTTATTCCATTCACTATTTCTTTCACCACCAATGGAACACATATACTGAAATAAGTGTTCCCTAGGCCCTCATATATATTGGATTAGATCAAATGTTGCAGTATATCAATTTTCCAGTTCTCATCTTGGTGCTCACTTTCTTCATTTTGAACAAGACCCTCTCCAGATGGACTATCATTATGAGCCTCCAAAGAATTATGTTCCGTATCAAGTTCATTAGAGAAACTTGGACAATAAGACCACAGTGACAGATTGCAAGAAGGAGAAGCAGTTAAAACATCTAAGATGGAATTAGAATGTGAATCAAAGTCAGACCTTGCAAATAGTAGTGAGAAGGTTGTTTTTTTTTGCTAGAGTAGTGAGAGGGTTGTTGCTAGCAACCATTTAAATATTGAAATGGGATTGTTACATTGGTATACTATATATGATAGAGAAGATACTCTAAACCTTGAAGTCATTATTGTGCAAAAGCCAAAAATGATTTGAGATACACATGGCAGTGTGAGAATCACTGATCATAAGCTAAAGAGAATCTATCACACAATTATTCAATTGAACCAAACACAATACGTAAAGTCTTAATTGACATCTCTTTTAGAAGAAGGCCTAATCTTAGTGGATCTTACTAGTTTCTTGAACCTTTAGTAGAAGTAGAGTCATCGTCATTGACATTTCCATCCAGAAAAATGCAAACACAAACTTCATTAAGTAGTTATGTTCCATACAACATTGAACTTTTGCCAAGAACCATGTTGTGTATGGTGTATGACTGTAGCACTTCACATAATTTAATTGCTAATAATTGGATGGTTTCACTACAATGTTCATTGATAATGAATCAAATTTAAGTTCAATGGTTGATGACAATGCATTTATGACCTTATCATCAGGCTATTAGTCTTAAGGTCCATGCCAATAAACAATTACAGTTTGGCAACACTGATAGTGTTAATATTATGGTAGCTGTTAATATTAGAGAATCAGTCGTGTGGTGGTTGTTGAGACACTTCTAGGAGTCTGATAATAAATCATCTATTGCATCAAAAAATACTTATGTCTCCCATATAGACATTCTGCTTAAACTTCTCATATTAGATACAAGATTGAAAATTGTTTTGGAATAGAAGTTATTCCTTCATCACAAAGGAATTGCAAAGAAAGATACCTTTTAGTAGGAATTGGTCAACCTTTGAGTTGAGCTCCCTTTTGACTCAATATTCAAATCCATTTAATGCAAAGGAATATTTAGCTGCCAAAGAAGCCTTTGTGGTTATAACAACTTTAAACACACATTCTCAAGAGTTAGTTAGCCTTTTAAGGGAATGGCTTGTATTCTTTGAACTATTTTTGGGATGCGAGATTCTTATTTTAAATGGTTTATTAATTATCCCTATAGAGTACCCCCTCATGTGGATACCTTAACACAAGATTTGATGGTTGTTACTTTGGAGTTGCAACAAGAGTACATGTGGCACCTTTATCTCAAAGCATCCCATCTATCGATACTTTTCACTGACTTTTAAGGAGGAAGCAGATAGGAGGGAGAAGGGGGTAGATAAAGAGAATTTTGGGAAACAAAGATATGTTCATTTTTTGTAAGCCTGATGGGCCATTTATGTTGTAAAATTCTCTTATCCAAAGGATAGTTCCTTGGAATCATAACTTGAATGAAACAGAGCCTTATTTTCCTCATCATTTACAGTGTTAAGATCTCTTAAAACTTTCACCTCTGTTTTCAACTTTACAAACATTTGCGGTGTCAAAGGTGTATTAATGTTGAGTAAGGCCTAGATTGTTATTCATATTAGTCAATGGAAACTCTAGGTACCAGAACAACAAGAAGGATATAAACCCCGAGTTTCTTCACAACTTTGACATAAATATCAACAGTAGAACAGATAAAGGAAGCCTTTAAGCGAAGGAAAATGGAACGTAATTGCCCTGAAATTAATTTTGAGCAGGTATGAAGCCTCCTCGGTGTTTGTGGTTCAGACCCTCTAATAACCGAGTCATTGTTCCATGTTTATTCACATTATGACTTCAACTACAAGGATGGTGACATATTTTTACAAGAGAGCAACTTTTACTATAGAAAACTAAGAAGAGCAGTCTGTGAGAAACTTGGACAATAAGACCATAGTGATAGAATGCAAGAAGGAGAAGTAGTTAAAACATATGAGATGGAATTAGAATGTGAATCAAAGTCAAACCTTGCAAATAGTAGTGAGAAGGTTGTTTTTTTTTTGCCGGAGTAGTGAGAGGGTTGTTGCTAGAAACCATTTAAATATTGAAATGGGATTTTTACATTGGTATACTATATATGATAGAGAAGAGACTCTAAACCTTGAAGTCATTGCTGTGTAAAATCCAAAAATGATTTGAGATACACATGGTAGCGCGAGAATCACTGATCATAAGCTAAAGAGAATCTATCACACAGTTATTCATATTAGTCAATGGAAACTCCAGGTACCTGAACAACAAGAAAGATATAAACCCCAAGTTTCTTCACAACTTTGACATAAATATCAACAGTAGAACAGATAAAGGAAGGCTTTAAGTGAAGGAAAATGGGATGTAATTTCCCTGAAATTAGTTTTGACCAGGTATGAAGCCTCCTCGGTGTTTGTGGTTTAGTGCAAGATACCAGATATATAAAATATGCAGAATAGAAACGAAATGCTAGAAATAACAGAATAACAGTGAAATATCCAGCATAATCTTCACAATACACAGAAATGATATACAAATTAGCAACAAAAATATCACTTGAACAGAAATAGCACTTGATTCAGATAGCAATGTTCACAGGCCTCTTCGAGGGGGCAACCTCCAATCGAGCAGCGCTCTGTTACAATAATATCCAAGCTAGGGTTCTCATACCCTCGACTCCTATTTATACTAAAAGAAGCATCTAGAGGAAGATCCTTCTAGAAGCGGAAGCTTCTAATGGTCTTCTTACATCAAATCTTATTCCATTTTATTGAAAGGTCTTATTAATATTGACCTTTATTACATCGAATACATTGATCTACCTGTGTGCGGGTTGGGACCTTAACATGTCCGCCCCCCTTAAAAGCGACCTTGTCCTCTCGAGGCTTGAGATGTCAGAAACCTATTTGGAGAATGGTAGGCTGGTTCCCCAAGTGGCATCTAGCACGGAGTCATATCTTTCCAACTTGTCTGACACTTCCTTGATAGTTAGATTGTAGCAGTGTAGCTCCCTACGGTCCCAAAGCGCCACAGTTTGTGAATGGATCAACCTAGCCGCTAGCACTGGAAGGTTGGTTTGAAGTTGGCACACGGATTTCCAATCACCTTTCAGCGAGGAGACATGAAACGGATGTAGCCCATTGTTGGGGAACTAAGCGATATGCAACTTGTCCCTGCAGCTTTAGAACTTTGCCAAGGGCCATAGCAAAATTTGGGTGCCCTTCATCACGACCTTTGCTTTCGTCCTTGAGGGGAAGTTTGCTTATGGTTCGCATTTCTTACACGATCTCCTTCTACAAATTTATTAAGTTCCGAACGACCTTGATGCACTAACGCTTCATTACATTCACGGGCCATGGCCAAAGTTCTCTTTTAAAAGTGCGAAGAAGGATATCTTCGAATTTACGTAAGTGTTTAATTATTGCACGGACCAGTACTAAGGTAAGTAGGAGAGAAGGCAGCGGTGGCTTGTCCATGCCTGCTTCACTTCAAAAAGGAGTCATGCAGTGGGCGTATGGTATGTAGTGTTGTACCACCATTATTGAGGGTAACCGGTAAGACGGGTGTTGTTTATGATGCAAAGCACCTGGATGGAGTTTCAAACGCGGTGACTGACTTAGTTTGACCATCGTAATGCAGGGATGATAAGCTGGTGAGATGCAATTGTGTAGCTTAAATAGTTCTTGCCAAAATTGCTTGTGAAAGTTGGGTCTCGATCGAAACAATGAATTTTTGGCATGCCATGAAGCTTGAAGACGATCCATGAAAATTTGAGCCAATATAGTAGATCTTGGGTAAATGGGTGGGGAAGAGCACAAAAATGGAGCATACTTGGAAGGCGGTCCACCACTACCATTATGACTGGTTTATTCCACGATTTGGGTAAGCTTGTAATAAAATCCATAGATATATCTGTCCAAATAGTAGGTAGAAGCCCGGTTGGAGTGTGCTGGAAGTTTGGTATTTTCTCCCTTGTTGCGTTGGCATACCTCGAGATACAAATTGTGGATGTCTGTTCCATACCATCGAGGAAAAGGAGCGTTTAACTCATCATATGTTTTAGTGAACCACAGACTTGTAGATTGTAGCATGGAAGCTGAGTGCCCGTGGATTTAAGCTTTAGTTGTTTACTTAAATACAAAGCGACCTTTGTAGCCAGCTCATCCACGAAGCCAAGGTACCACAGGGGCACAAGCCTTGTTCTTGGTTGCTGGAATTCAGATCTCTGCGAGATTTTGGGGTCTTGCAGCCATTCTTGGTGCAACTGAAGCCACTCACGGGTAGAATGAGGGAAAGAGAAAAAGGGATCCTTAATCTTCATATTTCCCTGGGCGATTGCATGCATTACTACATTGTCTTTGCCGTTCTTGTAAATTATCTCATAATCATGACCAAGGCTTAGTGACCCATTTTGTTGTTCCTGTGAAATCACTGTTGTCAGTATTTGAGGCTTTGATGATCTGTCTTAATTTTGAATCGTTGCTATAAGGGCATGTAATTCAGAAAGCTGCATGCGGGAATGGCCAACATTTCTTTTCATAAATAGGTTTACTTGATTCTTTTAGGATAGTTGTTTGCTTTCGTAAAAGGCCAAAGATTGACCACTGCATAAGGACAGCACCAATTCCTTTCCTGATCGTGCATTCAAACACAAATGTCTTTGTGAAGTCTGGGAGAGCAGAACCGGAGTGGTACACACAGCCATCTTCAAAGTTTGAAACTTGATCATTGTTGGGGTCAAGTAGAAGGAGTTCTTCTTAAGGAGGCCGGAGTCGGGAGATGCTTTACCAATCTCCATAGTTCTTGACGAATTTGTGATAATATCCTGTGAGGCCAAAAAAAATCCACCTTGACTTTTGAGAGTCTTAGGGTCGCGATGATACACATGGCTTCAATCTTTTTCGGGTCCACCCACACCATCCTTTCCCACCAGATAACCAAAGTATTCTACTTGAGGATGCACCAAAGCGATTTGGACTATTTAGAAGAAAATATGAAAGATTAATAATAGCTGACGAGTAAGGCTAGGACTTGATCCACATGAGATGGTCTTTCCACATGTCTTGCTATATATGAGGATATAAATTGAAAAGAAAACTAGGACAAAATGGCGAAGAAAGGGCCGAAAGACATGGTTCATGAGGCACCGAAAGGTGGAGGCGTTACAGCCAAAGGGCATGACAAAATTACATTAGTGTAGCCCCTCATGAGTACGAAGAGCCGTCTGGAATGTCGGACTCTTTCATACGGATGTGGTATTAGCCAGAGTGAAGATCAAGTTTGGTGAAGAATTGGGCACCACTTAGTTCATCGAAGAGGTCATCAATGGAAGGAAAGGGAAATTTGTCTTTAATTGTCAACTTATTAAGAGAATGGAATTTTGAGAAAATGTGCCATTTTCCTTATTTATTAAGTACCATAACCACAAGAGAATAATAAGGGCTAGTACTAGGAAGGATAACACCTGCACTAAGGAGTTTCTGGACCATTTTTCAATTTCATTCTTAAGGCAAAGGGTGGCCCGATATGGGCGGTATGTTGGAGGCTTCCGGGGGACAAGGGGAATGGAATGATCATGGTTTCCACGGGAGGGAAGGGGGAGTCCTTGAGGGAGTGGAGAAGATTGTTTGATGTTTAGAGCGATATGGCTTGGAGGTCTTAGGGCACGGGTACGTTGGGATCTGGTGTTGCTTAGATGGCATGGAGTTGGGCTATTTTTGAATGACCTTTTTGAGCAATTTCTCCATGCGATGAAGCACGTAGATTCCGGAGAACCAGCGGTGATGCGCGAAATTTATGTTTGTAGCATAGCGGGTCAAATTGCATGGTTAGTTTTGAAAGTCCATGAGAATGGGACCCGAGGTTACAAGAGCCATTGACACCCAACACAATGTGCAACCTCCCATGTCAATAGCAAACATGAGATTTGAGGTTGTAGTACGCCTATTTGGAGGCTTACGAACTCCGCGAGCGCCCTCCACATTTCATAGAACCCCATTGGCAATCATAATTTGGAAATTATTAACAACATGGATATAGCGATGGGTTTCTTGAGAAATGCATAAATCAATGAAATTATGAATGCTTCCACTATCAACCAATATGATGAACACCGATTGCCCATTATAGCAGGATTAAGCCGAGTTTAGAGGTAAGAGCAGTGAGGGAAATCCTTGGTTCGCCACGGGAGGGGTGGGAAGGAGGTTTATTTGAGGTCGAGGGGATTGAGCAGTGTCATCATCGTCTTCTTGAATATCCTCGAGAGATAACAAAACTTTGTTCACTTACATTTGAAATATTTGTCATCCTGAGTTACCTCTTGAAGCCTTTGAGTTGTCGTTTAGTCATTTCAGCCCGGGTTAATTTTGGATTTTTAAGGGAGGCCGAGGGGGGTAGTGGGGTTTGTTGGTTTAGAGCGCGGGAAAAAGGAAGGCTTGATTTTGAGAGGAAACAATTTGTTGTACTTCTTTGGCTTTTGGTAGCCTCCGCCCAAGTGGTAGGTCGAGCCATGAGGACACATAGATTTCATATCCTCCTTGAGGCCAGCGATAAAGCACTCGAAGAAGGCGCCGGTCGTACCCTCGTAGAAAAGCGAGGCAGCAAATCACGACTATAGAAGTCTTCGGTGCAGTTACTTCGAAAATTTTTCAAACGGCCCAAATGGTTGGCATCAGTGTCAGCGTTCATAAAGCTTCGACAGCAAATTGGGTCCAACCAATATACCCTTGATGGGAAGCTTTTTCTCCATTGCCACCATTGCCGGCGTTCTTGATCAAGATGGAGAACACCATACGAAGTTTGGCCAAGTCATCTGTAATGTTGTAGAGGGAGAAGTAATGTTCCATTTGTGAGACCCAACCCGGTGGGAGTGCGAGAGCCATCAAATTTAGTTACATCCACTGAGTGGAAGGCTTATGTCCCTTTGAAATTGATGTGGTTGAAAGGAATGGGAAGAGGTTCACCTTAGGTCTTTTTAGGTACATCATCATGTAGAGGAGGGATTTTTGAGTTTGGTGCAGAGTGCTACAATGGCAGATTCAAGTTCATTTTTGGCGTCGCCATTGCAGGACTACGGCTACACAGACCCGGATGCATTCATGGAAGCGTCCGCGGAGAACAATAATTATGATGGTTGTTGCACTTCTTGTTGGGTCTCAAGTAAACCATGTTGCGGGGTGTTGAAGCAAGACTCTAGATCTTGGTTGCGGGTATGAGCCACCATGATGGCGGGTGGCCCGAAAAGGGTGCGGGTGGGGTCGGAAATTTTTTTGCAGAAAATTTATATGGATGAATGTGATAAGGTGAAAGAGATGAGTCTAATGGAATAGGTCTCAAATAATGGTGAAAAATGGGTGGCCCGAAAAAGGTGCGGGCGGAAGTCGAGAGGTACTGCGGAAAAATGATATGGGGGAAAGTGATGAGGCGAAGAGATGAGTCTAATGGGATAGGTCTCAATTTTTTTTTTTTTTCACGGTGGGGTTATGCTTTGATGCGAAGAATCTTGCCGATGCTGAAGATCCCCAAATTCCCGAACCGGTATTTACTTGCTTAGCGAATCTGAATCACGGGTTAATGAATCTGTGGGGTATAACTTGTTTAAATTAGCATTTTATGTTCCCCAATGGTTAGGTATTCAAGGGTTCTCTGAGGACAAAGGGTTTCCACGTACTATAGCTCGATATACGTCACGGGGTCCAGCGATTAATTTTCGACCCAATATCTCGGGGCACTAACTAAGGAGAATAGAAAGTACCCTTAGCCCGTACTACGGAAGCTACCGGGTACTAGAGAGTATCTTCGAGTCTTGTTCGGTGACACTATAGCGGTCCGTGGTAGATGGGGTTTATCTGAGAGGGCTTGAGGAAATCTAGAGCCAGTCCGTTACCACAGTCTTTGTCGATGCGCTACCCTTTCGAAGGGGGTACCAGCGAGGGTTACAAGGTGGCCAACAAAGCAACAAGAACCACTTGTATTTCCTGAGTGGCAGATCCCACAGCGGGTTTATCTCGCATCAACGGCCAGTCTGCGGCGTGGCTTAGAGACGCCGTAATACGTCTCTACTTTGAAAAAAAATACCCACAATTTACGCCAAGCAAAGTGCTCATTACCACTTGCAAGATACGGATATATAAAATATCTGACGAGCGAAATGCTAGAAATAGCGGAATAACAGTGGAGTATCGGCCGCCAATCTTCTGATACCGCGAGGAAATGATATACGAATTAGCAACGGAAATAGCACTTGAACAGAAATAGCACTTGATTCGGATAGCAATGTTCACGGGGCCTTGAGGGGGCAACCTCCAATCGGGTAGTGCTCTGTTACAATAATATCAAGCTAGGGTTCTCCTTACCCTCGACTCATTTATACTAAAAGAAGCATCTGGAGGAAGAACCTTCTAGAAGCGGGACCTTCTAATAAGGATATTTCTTACATCCAGATCTTATTCTTCTAGAAGCGGAAGCTTCTATTAGGTCTTCTTACATCCGTCTTATTCTATTTTATTTAAAGGTCTTATTAATATTGACCTTTATTACATCCGAATACATTGATCTACCTATGTGCGGGTTAGGACCTTAACATTTAGACCCTCTGATAACTGAGTCATTTTTCCATGTTTATTCACATTATGACTTCAACTATAAGGACGGTGACATATTTTTACAAGAGAGCAACTTTTACTATAGGAAACTAAGAAGAGCACTCTATGAGAAACTTGGACAATAAGACCACGGTGACAGATTGCAAGAAGGAGAAGTAGTTAAAGCATATGAGATGCAATTAGAATGTGAATCAAAGTCTGACCTTGCAAATAGTAGTGAGAAGGTTGTTTTTTTTTACCAGAGTAGTGAGAGGGTTGTTGCTAGCAGCCATTTAAATATTGAAATGTGATTGTTACATTGGTATACTATATATGATAGAGAAGAGACTCTAAACCTTGAAGTCATTGTTGTGTAAAAGCCAAAAATTATTTGAGATACACATGGCAATGCGAGAATCATTGATCATAAGATAAAGAGAATCTATCACACAGTTATTCATATTAGTCAATGGAAACTCTAGGTACCAAAACAACAAGAAGGATATAAACCCCGAGTTTCTTCACAACTTTGACATAAATATCAACAGTAGAACAGATAAAGGAAGGCTTTAAGCGAAGGAAAATGGGATGTAATTGCCCTTAAATTAATTCTAAGCAGGTATGAAGCCTCCTCGATGTTTGTGGTTCAGACCCTCTGATAACTGAGTCATTGTTCCATGTTTATTCACATTATGACTTCAACTACAAGGATGGTGACATATTTTTACAAGAGAGCAACTTTTACTATAGGAAACTAAGAAGAGCACTCTGTGAGAAACTTGGACAATAAGACCACAGTGATAGATTGCAAGAAGGAGAGGCAGTTAAAACATATAAGATGGAATTAGAATGTGAATCAAAGTCATACCTTGCAAGTAGTAGTGAGAAGGTTGTTTTTTTTTGCCAGAGTAGTGAGAGGGTTGTTGCTAGCAACCATTTAAATATTGAAATGGGATTGTTACATTGGTATACTATATATGATAGAGAAGAGACTCCAAACCCTGAAGTCATTGTTGTGTAAAAGCCAAAAATGATTTGAGATACACATGGCAATGCAAGAATCACTGATCATAAGCTAAAGAGAATCTATCACACAGTTATTCATATTAATCAATGGAAACTCTAGGTACCAGAACAATAAGAATGATATAAACCCCGAGTTTCTTCACAACTTTGACATAAATATCAGTAATAGAACATATAAAGGAAGGCTTTAAGCAAATACAAAATCAGTAACCACCTCTCCAAAGCCGTGGCTACACCACTTTTTTTATGGAAACATAGAGAATTAATCAGATATGTGAGTTTGCCAGTGTGGTCGATCCTTAGCACCGAGTTGCGAGCGGGGTCCTCCTCTACAAGAGGGGTCATCCTTTGTTCCTAGACTGAACTTGGGAGTAACCCATTACCAACCAGAATAAAGTCGAAGTGTAAAATACTAAAACCGTAAACCTCAAGGCCCAAAGGGGAAATAAAAGGTAACAGAAGAAGAGAAAAACCGTAATTTGTAAACCTTTGTTCCGTCAAACCCCAAAGGGGAAATTCAAATAAGAACGAAGATGTAAATTTAGAATTGGGGAATGCATTTCAGATCCCATATAAATTATACCATGTGGGAAGGCCAAAAATCTCCATGTTCTTTGGAAATCGGGCAAAGGGAAGATTGAAATCAGGCAAAGGGAAGTTTATAGGCTGTAGCTACCCAGTGCTGAGTGCCCACTGCCCATACCACAAAATCGAGGTGAAATTAAACCATAAACCCCGATTTTACCAAATGGAAGGGCGAATAAGCTATCATAAATTCCCATACTTCTAGAAATTTGGCTAATGGAAGCTTGTTCCTCCAAATTTCAGGGGCTAAATACAATTTGTTTTCCTCTATCCCTCCTAAAAACATGGGCTAACCCTATACACGATTTTCCCCCTAAAATAAATTATGGGTTAATGATATAAGTTTAAAAAAATCACTTTAATACAAAAAATTCGCCCAATAAAAAATTGGAGGCCCCTTAATTTCGCCCATGAGCGAAATTTCACCCCTAAAATCATCTATGCGATCCATCTCCTGATCAACCTTACAATTTCATTGACAACTTACCTCCTTGTCTTAAAAACAATCCAAAGTTTCCTAGTGTCAAATTAATTCATGAGTCCACTATTGGTATGGAGGGTACTCTAGTTCATAAACAAATTTGTGCCCATGCAACCACTGCACAGTCAAATTGTGATGTTTTCCTATCATGGATTGACAAATACTATACTGATGTCCCATTTCAATAGTCATGGGTTAAGGTTTTAAAACATCAAATCGATGTTTTAACAAACGAAAACCACAGTCTTGAATCTATCATCCAAGGAAAGGAAAAGGTGTATGAAAACCACAGGTCATGTGATATTTAAAAACGTAGAGGCAGCTACAACCATTGTAAATTCCAAAGTTTCATGATATGATTTGATTTCATGATTAGAGGTATGATGTTTTAAATTAATAGCATGTTTGTTTTCATTCTTAAGTTAGATTATTTGGTTTGTTGAATAAACTATATTTCATTATTAAATTAGTCTGTTTTATTTATTAAATAAAATGAGATTTCATTTACTATTATAACTAGCTACAAAATTGCAAGATTCTGTAGCCAGTTATGAAAATTCGAATTGTGTAAATTAATGACAGAAAACATATCTGAAATCTTCCTATTTTCTTTTTCTTTCAGGATATTCAGGGGTCCATGATTTCAAATTTGATCTGAGGCACTCTTAAAATCTTCTAATCATATATATGATGTATTTTGAATAATAAAAAAATGAACTGTTGTTAGTTTTGGAATATTTAGTAAAATCAGGGTGGTTGCATCCCCCTTTATTTTTTGAAACAAATTTGATCTCAAGAAAAGAAACATATATCTTTCCTGAGGCCTTTATAAACCAATCATTTTGTAAACAATGGGTCATCTTGGCCTAGGACTAGAGTATGGATATTTGCACACAGACTTGAATAGGACAGAATACATATTACAGCTTTAGCTTTTGTGTATGATGTTTTAGTTTAAGTTCTGCTTATCTCAATGTGATAATAAATGGTGATAGCTTTCTTTCTTCATAATTTATTGTGAATTGAGATAACTCATTTTCATATGATGTCCATATCTCATGTTTCAGATATAATATAGGGTGATTATATATTCAATACAAATTTTGAGATTTATCTCTGGTTTCCTGTTGAATGTTTAAATACAAGTTCTTGCAAGAAGATTTATATCATTGTAGTTACTTGCATATCATAAGTTCATTGTAACTGTGTCCATTATATGTTTTTTTATCAAAACTCAATCTCTAGCATATTGTTTCGCATTTGTTCGGAGAAACCTTGAGATTCATTGTAGGTTTACCTCTCGAATAAGGTGAATGGATATTTTCTATTGTACAGACATCAGATGCATAAATAGGTTAGTCTGTTATTTTATTTCATTTGCTTGCTTATTTTAGAAGTTTTTTATATATAGAACAATTTCCACTATCTATAATTTTTTGATCAATTAAGTAGTTTAATATTTGATTTTATGAATGTATACATCTAGGAAAACAAATAAAAAAAAAAAAGTAAATGATATTTTCGCTTTCTTTATTACTGTTGTTAAAAGAACCAATTTACATTCGATTTTTATGAGTTTAGATTAAAACTCGTGATTTGTACAAATTGTATATATAACTATTGTACATGTATTATTTAGAGAAACCATACATGTATATATTTATATATATGTATATATTTTAGTGATTATTAATTAGTAAGTTATTGTATTTCCTTTAGTTATTTTTCACTTTCTTACAACTTAGATCGGCCAACGGAGCCGCTAAATCCATCAGAGTGAATTAATCCAAACGACTTGGGTTAATTAGACAACCCCGGACCGGATTCACTCTTCCAGTTGACGAGCAGTTAATTTCGCTTGTCAACAAGGTGTTGAAAGAAAAGCATAATATTTTAGCCATAAAACATCTACAAATGAAGGATCTTATGGAAGTTCAATGTTGGTATAGGGGCAGACCCAAGGTTCAATGCTACAGCAACACACCAACAAAACCCTAACTATCAGCCCTTTAGGAAACATCTACAAAGTAGATGAAGTCTCACCCGATGTAGAGGCAAGGGTGGTTGCAGGATTC
This sequence comes from Picea sitchensis, assembly GCA_010110895.2. NCBI lineage: Eukaryota > Viridiplantae > Streptophyta > Pinopsida > Pinales > Pinaceae > Picea > Picea sitchensis. Next base: position 19,381 of record SNQJ01S0010690.1, on the reverse strand, counting down.
CAGTGTCTGCAACCTTAGCTGGGACACAGATCTATGACTATAATACTTAACAAAGCACTTAGCAATATACATCATCACTATTTAACGAGTACTTACTTTGCAGATAAAACCCTAATTACAGAGCATCACAGTATTCGGCTAGATCTACTATATTCAAGCACTAAGCTCATCTACATATGCCAAATCTAGTATTCATCCATATTATTAAGCACATAGAATTAGCATATCTATCTACCATTCATCTATATCAAATCACTAAGAAAGTAAACATATAAACACATCAATACATCGCACAAAACATAGCAACATAGAATGTATGTAGTTCACCCCCACCCTGGGGCTACGTCCACCAACTCTTCATCTTCTTTATTAGCTTCTTCAATCAGCTACATGCACGGAGCCACAAAAACCCTACTACATAGAGGACATGATATTTGCGCACCTCTCTACATCCTCCTTCCCTGGGCTAGGTTACAACACTAAGCCTCTTCTCAATATCTTATACTCGCTTGCACTGATCTCTACAAGCCTCATACAGTATGCACAAAAGAAATCTCTACTCAACAATTAGCACTTTCGATCACACATATCGAACTTGTAGGCCCCTACTTACTTCACCTAGCTACTTATTTATACATTACAAAATAGGCCTAAGCATGGGTAAACCCATGGGCCGACATTCCAATACTCGTTACATAAGCCCAAAACCCAAGAATCCCTAAAAAGGGGCCGAGAACCCATAATATTTGCTTTGTCTTGCGCTCTACCTTTAACAGCCTATCTAAGTCCCAAAAATAGGTCAAACATGACCAAGGATGCTCAAAACTTAGTCAAGGGCCAATAGGCCCCCAACACTAACCTGTGACTCATCTCGAGTCACTCTTATCTGGTTAATTCTACCTCAAAAGCCTCAAGATTGGCTCAAGATTCTTTGACTTGTTGTTGTGGCATGACCTCCTATTCAACGAACTCTTGTATGACTGTTTTGTTGACAGGTCCCTCTAGGCATTGTTCAACTGCAGTGACGACTTGCTCCAGTTCTTCTCCTCGGCCTTTAATCTCTATGAACAACTGGTAAGCCTCATCTTGTACAAGTTGGATCCTCTGAGTTACTTCCATTACTTTGCCCTGAATAGTGTGGACCTTCTACTAGGCATTGCGCTACTCTTGGGATCGCTTCATTCTTTCCACAACTGATAGGGGCTTCAATTGCGCCTGTATTGTCTATGCTTTTTGCTTCGCTTCCTGTAGTTGTGACTCTAGTTCCATCAAATATGGATTCTCAGTGAGTCACTCATATGTCTGGGCACTGTGATCACTCGGTTTCTTGCATTCCATGGTGAGGGCCTTTATTCTCTCAACTGGGCCTCGAGGAGTTGCTTCTCTTTGATCTCTCACATCTTGCAGGGTGTTGGGCATTGTGTAGAGCTCTAAGTTTGTTATTCTTTGTTGTATCTATTGGATAGCTTCCACAAGCTACTCTACTTGATGTGTGACTCGGTCTTATTCTTGTGGCTCTAATCTTGTCATAGAGTTGAGTACTCTATTGACTCCTTCTTTCACTTCAAGTTTCTCTGCGAGCAACTTTTCTTTTTCTTGTTGAATCTATAATTTATCTTCATCAAACTTTGTCTGGAGAGAAACCTTCTCCTTCTTTGTGACTCTATGTTGTTCTATGAGTAGTCCTTGCACCTGCTTCAAGGCTTGGGTGGTTTGTTCTGTTTCTTCTTGTGCGTGCCAAAGGCGAGCTTCGACTGCATCAACGAGTCGGTGGAGTTGGGCTGGCTCATCTCCCAACTCTAGTTCTCCCGATGGCATGGGCATAGTGGAAACTAAACGACTTGACTGAAGGTCCTATTGTACCCCTTGGAGTTCAACTTGAATTATTTCCTACATTTCCTCCTGCTTAGCATCTTTTTTTTCCATGATTTCCTATGAGGCATCATTTAAGGTTGTTATGATGAAGTCAAAATAATCGATAGTGAGAACAGTATTCATCTTGGTCACGGTGGCTCTGGATTTCTTTTGGGAAGAAGGTTTCAGGGGAGAAACCTTCCTCTTCTTCAGAGGATCAACCTTGTCTCTGGGTAGTGTTACTTTGCCTTGCTTTTGTCAACTCATTTTCCATTTATCTCTTCTACTTATTCATCACCCTCTCGGTTAGGAGATACTAAAGCAGTCGGACATCTCTGCAGGGTCTGGGAGAATAAGGAGGTCTGTTGACCAGTCCTCAGTGATCTCCTCAAGGTCCTCTTCTGGGAGCTTGTAGTACTATTGTGCTACTTATATGTGTAATATAATGCACTCATTAATTATCAATATGGGATTCGTAATCAACAGACTTGCAAGACACCAATAAGAAATGTAATTCTAATGTCATGAGTATATAACTATTCTAGATTATGCATGCTGGAAACAAAACAAACTAGCAAATCAAAACACACTTTGGTTGTCTTTCACAGAGGGGATATCTACTCCATTATGGCACATGAAAATATGATATGGAGTTCTTTGACAGATCAACTCTGCTATCTGACCCAGAAAACTAACTATGCAATCACACTTCTGAAAAGGAAATGACACATCAATCATCAAGACATAGCATGGATAGTTCAATAGTCAATATACTAAGTATGTTGTGGTTCACAATGTGTTGTTGTAAACTTCACTAGTTCTCCTTCAAACATGTCTGACTACTACTACCAACATTTATGTCCATGAAACAAAATCAAATTCATAAAAATAGAAACAGAACATATGCAAAATAGAGTAAGTAAAGATCTCCAAACAATCATATAATTGAAATCCTAGTCTAAACTATACTACTATCATCTGAAGTAATTAAGATTCAACTAATCTAACATCTATACTATTGAAATCAACTACTAACACTAATCTATAAGGATGTTGACCTCTATTGGGCAGTGGGCCCTTGTTTCTTTAACAGGTTAGGGACTGGAGTCTACAGTAATCTTTCTTTCAATCCAGACATTCCTCTTACTTAAATTTCAAAACATAGAATTAAACTATGCTAACAACTCAACTCACATTCATTCATAAATGATCAAGACCTAGAAATAAATGACATCCTTCTATTAAAATTCAATTCAAAATGTGTTCTACAATATGTAATGTTGCTTCACATGTTGGATTATACTAACTCTCTATTAAATCCACCATCCTTGCCATGACTATTTAAACAATCTTAGTCATGAAACACAAGGAGGTGAAATCTTTAGAAAATCAGTCAATTGTCAAATTTATATATTTGGTTACATATTTTAAGCTTCATCCTCATGACACGAAGTGTATGAGGATGAAGCAATAGATAAACAAGCTTATCATAACTGTTATCACTCCAAGAAACCCTTTGTGGTTGTAGACCAAAGGTGCTTGGTAACTTCAAGTAAAAATGTTTTTTGTGTTTTGTGTAGATTGATCAGTGGGATAACTCAATTCAAACATGATATTCATATAGTCAAGATGATAAACAAATGAACCAGTGCTCTCATGGATTGATAATCAGTAAATAAACTTAAGTGGGCGAAGAATCAGTACCAATATCAAATATATTTATTAAAGATGAAGCTTCATCCTCAAGGTAAGGAGGATGAAGCAATAGATAAACAAGCTTATCATAACCGTTATCACCCAAGAAACTTTGTGGTTAGACCAATGCTAAAAGCTTGGTAACTCTAAAGTAAAATGTTTTTGTGTTTTGTGTATATAGATCAATGGGATAACTCAATTCAAACACATATTCAAGTGAATAAGATGATAAACAAATGAACATGTGCTCTCATGGATTGATAATCATTAAATAAACTTAAGTGGGCGAAGTATAAATTGCTCATAAACCAGTACGCAACGTAGGGTCTAATAAGCAATGAAGAAACTATTTATCGAGCTATGAGCCAAACAATGAGAAAACAGTCATTCAAGGCTAGACAACCCAGATAAAAGTACGTAGTTAGTTGTGCGGCAAACTCCATATCAAAAGAGAAAGAAAAATGTGATTTAGAATTCGTTCAATGGGCTCGTTACATATGATATTCTGTATCCAAAAACTAACCCCTTCTTGAATTTATCGTAGTCATAGTTTTACAAGTTGTTCTCGATCCTAAAATATGATCTGCTTTTTGCTAAAAATAGTAAAGAAAACTAATTTTACACAAATGTAGAGATAAATCCTCTAAATGAGGGTGATCTTCATGTGATGGTCCAAAAGATGTTGAATAGTTGGTGAAGTGATGACTAGCCTCCTGCCTCCATAAGATTGGTTAAAATTCGAATTCCATTATCGCTCTTATTCATCCCTAATATTCTCGGCTTCAAAATGACTAAAACTTCGACCAAAGACTCCTTTGACTTTGTCTTATTGCCAAAATAATTACTCGATGGAATAATTCGCCACCTGCCTAGTCCAAAAGGTTTCATTTACTTTTGATTCAAAATTTCTCGATCCGCTTAAAAATCGTAATATATTCGGCCGCTACAAAGCTCACGGTATAGCGATAGCCTGTAAAAACGCCCTTAGTCAGGTGTGGAAAAGTCGCCAATTTCATAAACAAATTTTAACTGGTCAGTACCGCTTCATACGTTGAAAGCGATGCATTTTCAAATCAATTTCTACAAAAATCCATTCTTCATATATGAATAGTTCCATCAACATCTAGAGAATCTCATCTTCCAATGGTGTTGTTAGATCTTAATTTGGAGATCAGAAGGGATTGAAAAGTTCCCAAAAAGTTTAAGTGTCATTTTTCTATTTGCAATTCAAAAACCCTAAACTATCCTTTGTGAACAATGTCCGATATGGAAACAAAGATTTGATATGATGTTACCAACCCGGGAGTAAAACCTCTGTTAACTGTTGATAATATTGACTTTTCTCAGCGCGCCTCTTTGTAAAAAGAGGCGCGCTGTTGAAAGTATGCACTTTCCACAGCTACTACCTTTGTAGAAGACCCTCCTTAGCAGTTGAAAGCATGTATCTTTGACAGCGCGCAACTCGATAACTGATTTTAAGAACCTTTAAGATTTGACACCTCAATGTAACAATACTAACCTGATGAACGATTCCTGAAGTCGCTAGTATAACCCTTCCACAGCCGCGACAAATGGAAATCCTTTGAAAACAAGCGAATGGAAAGTAAAAAATTGACAATTTTGAAAAAGAAGACTTTACAATCCAAATTTAAGTCAAACCAAAATCTAAAATTTTACAGCTAAAAGACTCAACAATGAATTGAGAGGAAACTATCAATAGCCATGCTATCCACCATAGAACCCGACCAAAATGACGGTGCTATTTGGGAGTTAACATCCGCTCCAACCGGGATGGACATCTCCGAGGGTGATCAAGAACCTAGTATTTCAGAGGCCTTTAGCATTGGGCATGGAGTCATTCAGCCTTTTAAGTGGTTAATGAGCACACACACAAGCTCACCTAAAACCACCAAAACATAAATCCTACCTAAAAATCGAAATTGTTAGCGCTACTTCCTTGCGGCAGAAGATCTTCTATGAGGTTAAGTGAGCAGTAAACTACACACCTCGGTACATGCATTTTCATTTCGATGATCTCCCAAAAGTAAACCCTAACCGATATATATAAAATACTAGGATCCGGCTCTCGGGAATAAGATGCCTATGCCTTCGCAGTCAGCTTTTGAACTTTGATATCCCATTTTCTAATAGGTAAGAGTGCTAGAACAACTGTGACTCGTAAAAATAATATCTCTCTGCAGGTGGTGGATTTGTTCTTTTAGAAGAAGCCTGGTGAGCCATAACACTGGGAAAGTGTTTCCAACAAGAGGCCACCATGATCCATTCACTGAGGTTTCATTCACTATCATGCCAATAACCGGTTGGAAAAAAGGGTTATCAGTGCTTCTGACATTGATATGTTGTGACGTATGGACATTCCCTGTATCTTTAAAACAAGATCCATCATTCAAGTCAAAATCCCTTAAAATATTTGATGATCCATAAGAAATCCTTTTAGAAACAGCTTTGACAGAAGATCCCGAATATTTAATACAGTGACCAAGCTGAGTTATAGCTAGTCCATCCTCCTCATTTTTACCGACACAATTCGTTGTCACTACCGAAGACCTAGGAAGAACCGGCCAATTTTGCAGAAACCATAACTCTTGGCCAGTTTCAGTCCTCTGTTATGAAGATTTCATGAATGGAGATTGTTGAGTACATGATTTAGAGGATATCATCCCAGCATCTTCAATTTCAATTTCCGTACACCGTTTTCAAAAATGAACTATATTGATATCTTTAAGTTGGTCACTTTTTTGCAAACGGGAAATTCTTACATCCAGACTTTCTTTACCTAATAGAACACTATATAGTTCATATCTGATCGCATTCATTGGTAACCCCGAACGCACCACCTTTGACAACTCCTCAAGAGACCAGAGGGTCTTTAAAGGAATTACATAGCATCCCCTGGCCCGATATATTTTGTACTGCTACATGTTCCTCGCCATTGTTTTCCTATCCGCGTAGTTGCTCCATCCTTTTCATATTATCTCTTCCAAGATCACGCCTTTTCTCGCTCCTCCCATGGCAATGGTATCCTTATGAAGCCCTAGCCGTCCTTTATCATCACTTGCATCCTGTCCAGAAATAGATTTTGCAATGTCCAATTGTCTTGATGCACCTGAAATCACAGCTTTTGTTGATGCATCCAACATACTATTTGGGCCAGAGAGCACTGCCTCAGATTGCTCTGCATCTTGATACAGAGAGCCAACATCCATTCTTCAAGAATCAAACTTGTGGTCATGGTGAAAACCTATGGATGGAGGACTTATCATCAAGCTACCATTGGAGCCAGCAGTGCCTGGAACTATACAGGAACCAGTGCAGAAAGGTTAGGTGCATCTTTTTGCTGAGAAGTTACTCCTGAGATTGAGCTATACAGTGAAAAACCATTGCATGTGGTGATTGGAGAATTCTTGCAGACAGAACCATTTTTTACCTTGCTTTGTGATATATCTGAACCCAACTTTACAGTTACAAGGTAACCATGCTCAAACTTCCCATCAATAAATCATGTTACAGGTTGATCCACTAAATATGTGGGATCGACTCCAATCAATTGGCAAGGGCAAAATTTCCCTCTTTTGCTTCTTGACTTCTGGTTTCTTTTCATCTAAACTGGAATGGGAAGATTCATTATCCGATGACTGAGAAAAAGGGTGGATAAATTCACTGCCAGATCCCAAAAAATAAATCCGATCCTTAATGCACTGTATACAAGCTATGATTCAGGATTTTGTTGTGTTGCGTGCAGGTTTCAAGTGCACGTGGAGCTGGAGTCAACAGATCGTATCGAGAAGCTTTTCTTTCACGGCGCTTCTCAAATCAATACACGCCGGGACTTGCGGTGTCAACGCATGACCGACAGCCCGAAAGCATATAGAGGGATTTTCGGGCGTAACTTCAACCGACCGCATTAATGACTCAAGAACCTTTCAATAATTGATTTTCTAAGACTAATCTTTACCCGCCAAGATCTTCCAGCACCTCATCCACGTATGGCCAATGTAATTTGCATGTATGTAGTTCTAGATCCTTGAGATATACATCCGCATTAGTCTTCACAGGGAGATCTATCGGATGACATGGACCCATCCATTACAAAGATTTTGATTCCTAGTGATGAGACAGAATAACCAAACCAAAAGCGAATTGCATTTGCTGAATATATAGGAATCCACTTCCAAGGTTAGCTTGGAATGGATGTGTTGTAACTTCGTGCACACCATAAATTTTCATGCGCATTTTAACTTCGTTCACAACAGACAATTCCTTGTGCCAGCTGTAAGTCAATGTCTCGGAGACATCTCTATTGCTTCGAGGAATGTGGAGGAATTGATTCATATGCAAGTCTCCTAATACTGACCAGGCTGAAAGGGTTTTCTACCTTTGGAGTGATTCGTGCATAGGTCCTTTCCTCGAGGAAAGAAGCATGGAACTTTTGGTAATGGGTTTCTAATGGTTTTATATACGATAGAGACGGGTTGGGACTAGGAAGAAGATAAGGAGATGGAATGAGTCTATCTTCTTTGACAGTTTTCCTTTTAATATCAGTGAGGGATTTCTCAATTTCAGCTAGGGCTATCCCTATTCCATCCATAACATCTTCCTGTTTTTCTTTTTGTTTGATTGAGACTTCATGAAGAGTCGTTTCAAATTTATCTTGCATAATGAACACTTTGTCATGAATCTGATTTATAGCATGAACTACAGTATTAGTGGAAACCTGTAACTCAAATAATATGGCCTTCCATTTTCATAATACTGATCTAGTTTAAAACTTGCATCTGATGTAAAGCTGATACCTTCATGCGGATAGTTTTCAGTGCTGGAAGCGCAAATATTCCTACAGATGCAAGTTTTCTCCACAACATGTCTAATAAGTTCATGGGCCAGCTTGTCATAGACTCTATGTTCCATATTCAAAATTTGTCCATGCTAAATCTTACTTGAGCTTGGTCCTCCAAAAATGCTCTTCTTATCTTCTTCCATAACAAAATTAAAGCTGGATACTTCTGGACAGATCTGATGCAAAGGATTTTCAAACAACTACTTTCAACCACAATTCGAGATTCTTCATGTGAAAGAAGCCAAGGGAAGTTGGAACCGGCAAGGCGGCGATATTGGTTTTCACAGTAAAATGGCAAATTATTCAAATAAAACCGAAAATCATCTTGTTACTCACAGATGCCAGGCTGTCTACTCCTGGCATTAACTAACCGTTTCGGCCTTTATTATGTGTCGTGTTTCCAATGAAGCCATGTAAGAAATTTATTTTCAGGCAGCATGCTAGATCTTGAATTGAACAACAATAGAAGCCATATCTTGCAGAAAAAAGGTTTGAACAGGGATAAAGATAATCTTCTTCTGGTAGAAATTTTTTTAGATCTATACCGCTCATAGATTCTAAAAGTCAGCAAAAGGATCCTCAAAGTCATACCGTAATACCTCTTTTGATTTGTCAGGGCCATTGAAGTTCATTGGTCTCTCGTTGAATGTAGGTCGGGATTCACTGAGAGCCGATATAAGTGGATCATTGATCTGACCGCCAGCCTTCCTTGCCACCATAACTCTTCATAAGTGCCGCAATTTGCCTTTGTCTTCAAGTCTGAAAAGTGTGGGCTGCCCATAACATGTGCTGCGATTCAATATATTCGATCATGATTCATGTGTTCTAGCTGAAGATTGGACAGCCTCTGCAAATCTGAAAATTGTAAGCTGTCCTCTTCAAGCTTACAGATCTGAAAATGTCACTTGTTGATATGTCATCATTTTGCTCAACCTCTTCAAACTTTTCAGGGAACACCTTTGTCTTCATGACAATATACATCAGTAGATGCATTTGGACATGATGTCAAAAGCATCACTAAAGTTACCATGAGGTGAACTGCACGATCTCCCCGACCAAGATGGTATTTTCTCAGCCTGCATACTCTCCTAAGTTCCTCTCATTTGGAAGATTAAACTCATGACAACAACGAAAAAGAAGATCAACCGAGAAATGATCTTTACAAAATGAATTGAAAAGCGTAATGAAAGTCTATCAAAGAGTTGATACTTGCATTTGGAAGAGACCGACACCAGTGAAGAGCAATTCCTTCTAAAGAAAACTTAAACAACTTAATTTTGACATCTTCATGTACAATTTCCACCGGTCAGATAATTCACATGGAAATCCGCCAGATAAGTTCAAATTGCACTTCCCACTCCCTTCGCCACCATGCGAAATCTAGGAATACTTTTCTCCCATTCATCTCTAGAAGGTATTTGATTAGGGAAACCAACAATAATTGAAAAATAATAGAACGCATACCTCTTGGCTAAGATCGCTTCATGTCATGCCAGTGGAGTCATCAACAATTTTCTGAACGATGGAGTCGCCACTGAGTTCGCCCTTCATGGAGTCGCCGAGATGACGTTACAACTCCGATAGTGTCTATCTTCATCTATCATCAATAAATAGGATCCGCTTGTCGCTCTCCCAGAAGATAAGCCTCAACTGCCTCCCTGGAAACGGCGCCATTTTGTTATCAATTCAAGAAACCCTTTGTGGTTGTAGACCAAAGTTGCTTTTTCTTGGTAACTTCAAGTAAGTCGTTTTTGTGTTTGTGTAGATTGATCAGTGGGATAACTCAATTCAAACATGATATTCGATACCAATATGATAAACAAAATGAACCAGTGCTTTCATGGATTGATAATCAATAAATAAACTTAAGTGGACGAAGAACAAATTGCTCATAAACCAAGACACAATGTAGGGTCTAATAAAAAATGGAGAAACTATTTATCAAGCTATGAGCCAAAACACGAGATAAATAGCCATTCAAGGCTAGACAACTCCGTGATAAAAGCAATACGTAGAAGAAGGTGGAAAACCGAGCATCAAAAGAGAAAGAAAACTGGGATTTAGAATTAGCATCAATGGCCCTGTTACATATGATACCTGCATCCAAAACTAACCCTTCTGGTCTTCATATCAGCTTTATAGCTTTATTAAGCCGCTCTCGATCCTAAAAGTATGGATCTGCTTTGCTAAAAAATAGTAAAGAAAACCAATTTACACAAATGTAGAGATAAATCCCAAAATGAGGGTGATCTTCATGTACTGGTCCAATATCTGTTCTAACAGCTTGGTATGATGACTAGCCTTCCAAGGCTCCTCCATAAAGATTACAAATTCGAATTTGAGTTGTTCTATTCATCCCTAAAATTCTGCCTCAAAAATGACCTCAAAACTTGACCAAAGACTCCTCTTTGACTTGTCTTTCCCAAAATAGCCTTCGGATTTGATGGAATAATCCACCACCCCGCCTAGTCCAAAAGGTCACTTTACTTTGATCCAAAAATTCTGGATCTGGGCGAAATCGTAATAGTTCGGTTGTGCCATATGCTTTCCACAAATAAGATAGCTCAGAAAAACGCCCCTGAAGCCGCGAAGTCGCCACTTTCAATGCCTAACGGGTCAAAAAAATTTCTCACTTACCGTTGAAAGCGGACATATTTTCAAAATCGAATTTCCGTCATCATGTAATCCATTTTTCATATAAGGCATGTATAGTCGATCGACATCTAGAGAGAATCTCATCTTCCAATGGTGTTGTCAGATATTAATTGGAGCTCAGGAAGGGATTGAAAAGTTCCCAAAAAGTTTAAGGCCATTTCTATTTGCATCCAAACCCTAAACGCATCCTTTGTGAACAATGTCCTAGGGAGTATGGAAACAAAGATGCTGCTAACCCGAGTACACACCTCAAGAATGCTGATAATCTTTGACTTCCTCTCACAATTTCAAGCCCCGGTATCAGCAGAGAGCATGCACCTCTTAAATAGGCCACTTTTGTAGAAGACCCTCCTTAGTCGTTGAAAGCATGTATCTTTGACAACACGCCACCTGAGAACTGATTTTAAGAACCTTTAAGATTTGACACTTCCAACAACGCACCAACTGATGAAACGATCTCCTATGCTAGTGGCAGCCCCACAACAGAGCAAAATGAACCTTTGAAAACAAGTTAGTAGTGGAAAGTAAAATATGACAATTTTGAAAAGAAGACTTGCCAATCAGCCTAACAAACCAAAATTCAAAATTCTTAATTGTTTCTTAAAAGACTCACAATGAATTGAGGAAACTATCACGCCATGTTATCCACCATAGAACCCGACCAAAAATGACGGTGCTATTTTGGGAGTTAACAATAACATTACTAGAGATTTAATGATTCAGCAAAACATCCAACAATTATCTTTAGTAAGATTTGGAGATAAACTTGGTATATATTTCTTCTTTCCTATATTGGTATTGGATCGTGATAGGTGAGATTCGATAAATGGTACCGGATCTAAATAGGTGTACAAGTGGTTGGTAGTGGATCATGATAGTTTGCGGCCATTGGTAACAGATTGCGACAGGTGAGATTCAGTACCAAATCTGAATGAAAGGTGCACTTGGTACCGGATTCTGACAAAGGCAAACTAGAGTATAAGTACTGGATGGCTGAGTTGATACATAAATTTTTGACTCATCTAGAGGTCAAAGGTTAAACATGGAAAATTAAAACATTATTACATGAAACATTTAGTCTCCTAGCTCAATAAACCACAAAATGAAAGAATTCAATTAACCTTTTCACCTCATCAATGGCTAATGGTAGTGTTCTTTGTCATTTATCCAAGCTAAGGAAAGCCAAAAAGGTATAGATGAGAGTATAATAGGTAGTGGGATGTCAATTTAGAAGCTCAACATTCCCACATACTAAAACCATTGCACATGCAACTGAAACAAACCTAAAAATTTTCAAAATTTGAGACTCCATTCTTTACTTTGATGGATCAATGACGCTGATCTCTAAGCACATCAAGCTATCTCCTTTTGAAGTGACCCTAATGTATTGTAAGAGTTTTAGTACCTTCTTGAGCTTATTGAAGTCTCTTCATGGTCAATTTGAAGTTGCTAGCTAGTTACCTTCGCTCCTTTTCCTTTTTGATATACCTATCCAATAGTTAGTGTCTCCTTCACTTCTGGTTTGAGTTCCTAGTTTTGTTTTTGCAACTCCCCAACATTTTTCTTCATCTGTTCTTTGTTGCCCTTATTGAATCCATTGTTTTTGGTCGATGTATTCTCTTTCCTCCACTTCCCCTCCCTCATCCTCATCACACATAAAGTAATAGTGACTTGTTCCTCTTTCAAACTAGGGATGTCATCCTAGGATGATAGGTCTTCTAAGGAGGCACATTCATTGGATCTTCAAGTGTATGAACACAACTTCTTTTCCTTTTATTTTCCATGTTCTCAAAAGTTCTTTATATCTGATTCTCTTTTCATTTGTGGAATGGTTACAGAGGATTTTTCTATAGACTATTGAATTTTATTTTCTAAGCAATTCTTCCCTTTCCTCACGCTTTTGATTTATGACCCTTCTCCCCAAGTGCCATTGTTGAATTCTCCTCTACTAATTTGGTTTTACTTTCTGATTCTTGACTTTTAAAAGTATTATTTATTGTAGAAGAGGGCCTTTACTAGATTTTTGTTTTGGCTCACTATTTTGGATGAAGATGGAGTTGCCTCATCTTTCTTGCCCTTTTTCTCTCAAGGTTCCTTATCTTTCTCTGGAGAAACATGTAGACTCTGTTTGTTTTCCTGGGAAGTTGTTGAGTGATGAGTATTTTCCATCTAATCCTTTGCTTCCTCATTTCATGTAAAACTAATATCTTAATAAGACATTGATGGTAAATGCTAGTATTCTCCAAAAGTGGGATCAATAATCACCTCTAACCATCTTGTTCAAACTCATCCATAAAAAATATGGGAAATCAATTTCAGGTCCTCCCTTCAAAGTGTAATAGAAGCCTAAGACGACATATGAAGGTTACAACATACCTAACCTCACAAGTGAGGAATCATTGAAAACTAGCAATCATTGGATGATACACTTCCTTGATATACTTCCTAGGAATCTTTCCAATCAAAGATGGTATTCTTCAAAAATCCTCGGCACATTTCCCTTGTTGATTCCGTAATTCCTTTCTAGTCATTTCTTGCTCCTCTGCTAGGTAATCATGTGGTTTCCCTTAAGGTTGCTTCATTGGTTGTTAGTTGTAGATTGCCTATATGCACAACCTCTCCATCGTAATCTTGAATAAATGCGTGAGATACCTTTTCATGATAGCTTGTGAATTTCTCCAAAATGGAATCCATCCCGATCTAACATAATTATCTCTACATAGTTGGAACTCCTTGGTCTCTCTATAAATTTGGAATACCGGCTCATGTCTACTTACAACCATCTTTTAACTAGAAAAAAATCAAGTTGTAGTACGTAAGGATTTAGTCACCATGAGGGTAAGGGTTTGCACCTCAAGATCAGAGGGAGAGGTAAGCCTCAAACCGGATAAAGGTTTGCACAAAAGATATGGTGATGGTAATCAATAATTTGAATGGTGAGCTACAAAAACGCTAGCGAATAAATATAAGATGGCTCATCCGGATGCATTTCACCACCCGTGACAAGCCATTTCATTTATTCTGTTAGTGCAAATGATGGGGAATGACGCTAAGGTCGGGCATCATTGTTGCTGGGAGAGATTGAACTTTTGAGTGGTGAATTTTATGTTGAAGCATGGCTCATGACACAATATACGTTCGTGATTACTTAAGGACGAAGCACATTCATGGCTCATCATTACCAGACATGCTCCATATTCACACTCTTGATGTGATTTTTCCCTCAACTATTTCTTCAAGTGATTATGTGATGAGAGGATTGATTATTTTTAAGCATATAAAGTATACGAGCGAAAGTGCTAGGCTTACGGTTTTAATAATTGGCTATCACAAGGTCTAGTATACATTTTCGTACCTCTTGTAGTTTTATAAGAAAAAGGAAAATAAATAATACCATGTTACCTTTGTTTTACCATTGTATAATCAATACCCATAGCATATATGATTTCCTTTGTATTTGAAGCTTGTAGATTGTCATATTTCATCTTTTTAGGTTGGAGTTTTCAGGAAGCTTGGTACTGCTTGTACTTCTTTATTCTATGCTTATGAAAGTTCCTTTATTCCATTGTCTCTTTGTGTCCTGTCTCTCGGCGGGGTTGTAGGGTGATCATGTTGGTTTCTGTAGGTGAGATGTGAGTCTGAAAAGAGTTTTGAAGGATCTCTTTGATCCCTCCCCCATGCTGGGTTGATGTTGCATATCCCATGCAGAAGATTCACACTCCTCAAGATCATAATGGAGAAAAGATGATAAGAGAGAAAGAAACCAATCAAATCTAAAAAGTAAATTTATCACTTAGCATATGATCATATGCCTAAAAATTGAAATTGCCTTTCTTTTGATGACCTATTAACAAGGGTAGCATTCAAAAGTGAAAATAGGGAGGTTTTATATTTTTGCCGTAAGAATAGATCCAACCCAACTTTGCTCGAGATTTTACTATCATTAGATGTTATGGATAAATTTCATAGTATAAGTAGATTAGACTCCCTAGTTAGGTTCCACCTCCTAAGAGAATTTCCGACTTAGGTAATGTAGGCTTTAGACGTCAGACCGGGTATTGACTTAGTACCTCAAATGGGAATCTGCTTGTATTAATTATCTTTGTTTAGTAATCTTGAGTTGCATCTCATAAATGTTAACAATGAGCTTTTCTTGTAGTGTTCATCTTTTAGATGACAAAAGTGGATTTTTCAATCGTACAAGTATAGATGAGACATTTATCAACCAAAACCCAATCACAGCAGTTCGCTCTCATCTAAAGGTGGTTGTGATAATTAGTGAGAGACGTCCCTTCCCCAGGCAGAATGCCCCACGGTTAAATAGGTTTGTTCAAGACCTCGGGATGGGTTTGCCTAGTCACACCACAGACCGGTACCAGTTGCCAATAGACTTGTTCAGTATCCCAGTTGGTTATTCTCTTAAACCCTTTTCCATCAAAGGCTTCTTGTCCATAGTCAATCTTTCGATTTCCTTTTATTAAAGAGTGATTTGCATGGTCATGTATAAAAGCCTGCCTCCTAAAAAACTTTTATTGTGGATACGGTATTGGGTTGGGGCCAGCACTTTATTTGATGTCTTTTTTCTTAAATATTTGTCCGAAGGAAAAATAAACTTATGTATTGCATATTAGATCCAGATGTATAATTTTGTCCGAGTTTGTCCATAAGAGAATGAACTAAAGTTTCCTTAGGGTATTGGTACATCCTCTTCCATAAAGTTTTCCTAGTGTTCCCATGACAAAGAGTGTTCATATACTCATATGTTACTCTTGAGAAAAGATAATCCAATGAATAATATTGAATTCTAGTTAGGGTGAAACAATGACTTGTAAGCTAATATTTTCAATCCCCTTAATCATGATGAAATACCGATGTTGTTTGTAATGGGATTTTTGATGAAGGCAACCTCTAGAATTTAAAGCAGATTAAGCATGGTTCTTTAACAATCATAGGTAAGATTATGTCTTCTTTGTCATAAATATAACCAAAAGAAATTAAAAAATTAACCTTTAAAAACAAAACCAAAAGAAATTAAAAATTCTTCCCTTTTAGAAAAAGAACCAAAAAGAAATTAAAGATACTTCCCTTTAGTTGTCAATATAACCAAAAGAAATTATTTCTTCATAAGGGCTTCCATTTGATATTGTATCTACTCTTCTTGGTTCTAGCTTTCTAAGTGGTTTCTACATGGCTTCATACTTCATAACATAAGATTTGAAATATGTGTAGCATTCCTTTTTCAATTAGGTGATGTGTCCTAGTAGTATCGTATAAGGACAGACTTCTAGTAACTTCAAATCCGGCATAGGATTGTTGATATTGGACCAAAACAGGATTTTTGGTACCGTAGAACATAGTATTGTTGATGCCTACAAAGTTGATGTTTGAAGGTCTTGAAGGATCAAATAAATTATAGAAATCTACTTTCAAAGATAAAATGTGAAAGTAAAAAAAAGGAGGTAAGAATCTTTGTTACCTTCATCTTATTACAAAACACAATCCACACCTATGTACACAAAGTTTGGTGCAACAAAACCAATCATCAATGTGGACTGGCTCCTTCCCATCATCACCAAGATGTTGAATTATGTAATATACCGAAGTCAAAAATTTTGATAGGGTTTATTATAAATTCTCAATCGCGACCATTCACAAGTAGTGGTGTCCGTTGTTCATCAATTGTATTTAATTGAACCATTGTCATAGACAATGTCAATTTCGTGAAGGTCCCATCCAATGAGTAGTTAACTTACCTTTGAAGCTCTTGAATTGTCACAACAAGTCCCAAATCTCCTTTTTGGAATAATTTCTTTTTGATGACTCTGTCATGCCATTTTGTTCTCTCGCCTCGAATAAAGGTTCTTTGAAGTGCTTCCATTTGTCCAACTCATTGGGCCGCAGATTCTTGTCGGCTCTTCATCCAAGTTCATAACTTGTATCATAGCCCTAAGGTTTCGATCCGAATTATATGGGAGAAGTACCGCCTCAAATATACCAACCTCAGGGTGCGTCCCCTGTATTCCTCTAAGTGATTCTATAATCCCATAAGGCTTCTAGTAATCTATCAGCCCAATATTTGTGGTGTAGTTGTATTGTTTTGGTAAGAATGGATTTAATAACTTTGTTGGTAGATTCTACTGTCCATTTTCCTGCGGATGGTAGGGTGCAGATTTCCTATGTTTAATTTGGTACCGTTTTGTAACAACCTCCACCAGATTAGAGGTAAAATCTGAGTCTCGACGTACTACAATTTTGAGGCAACACCAAATCTAGTAAAGAGGTCATTAAAAAGGAAATATACCAATGATTGATCACTTGTAGCTGGTAAAGATTTTTCTTAGACCCATTTAGTCACATAGTCAACGCATACGCGCATGTACTTTTCCCTTTAGGTGCAGTGGGTTAATGTCTCTGCCAAAATATAATTCCCATTTCGCGATCAATGACTATTTGGGTTTGAAGTGGAATTTGGTCTTGTGAAGTAGGCTTACCCATTCGTTTGCATCCATCACAATTGGATACATAGGTTTTAGCATATTTGAAAACATGAGGCCAATAATAACCACATTGCAGAACTTTATAAGCGGTCCTCTTTGTATACAAAGCAATCCACAAGGACCATCATGGATGGCTTGCAAAATATCATGAATTCATCTTCCCTTACACATCTCCTAACAATTACCAACTGGGTCTTGTTTTAGAGACAATCATCGCGGCTACGGGTTTGGTAACTTAGCTTAATTACTGCTTTTCTCTAGGAGACCATTTTTGAGGAATCTTCCATGTCACAATATAGTTAGCTACATTTGCATACCAAGTAGTGAATGTAGAAAGAAAATAAATTTTCATCAAGAAAGTTATATTCTACTGATGCGTTATCTCCCAGATGAATCACTCTAGATAAGAAATCAACCACGATTATAACCTACCAGGTCTATCAATAAAGTTGATATTGAACTCTTGTAATAATAACAACCATCTTGTAACTATAGGATTTGTTACAGGTTTGTTTATTAAGAATTTGATGGTTGAATGATCAGTGTGTACAAAAGCCCTGTAATATAGTGTCTAAATTCTATTGATAAAGATGGGACCACAATCCAGTAATTTTTCCTCAAGGATCAGATAATTAACTTCAGTTAGAGACATATTTCATGCATCTGACAAAGTAAATAGCATAAGACATTTGATTTTCCTTTTTTCCAAGAACTACCCCAAGAGCTATTTCGTTCCGGTGGCATTTTCACAGTGATATGAAAAGAAGGACCAATTTGGTCCCTCTTTAATACATGGATAGTTGATTAATTTTCTATTTTAGAATTTTAAAAGATACTTGGCATTCATGATTCCAATTAAATTCAATTTCTTTAGATAATAACTTGAATAAAGGTACAAAATTACTACATATTGCATTGTAAAAAATCTCACGCTTCTATTTTAAGGGCTGCTATGGACAAAATTGTCCCATTGCCCGCAAATAGAGGAAATTTCTATAAAAAAATCATGTTGCCCCCGATAACGCCGCCTTTTGCCACGCTTGACGCCTCTTCCACGCTAAAGTCGGCCCGGCTAAGCGTTAACATCGCCTGGCCATTGATTTTCCACCGAACGCCTCTTCATACATTTTTCCACTGAACGCTTCCTGCCACGCCAGGAAGATGTATGTCTCTCTGCCAATGCTAACGCCGATCTTTCCATGTTAATATCACTTTGCCACGCTCTAATCGAACGCCTATCTTTCCATCGCTTCCACATGAACATCTCTCTTGCCACGTTTGTGAAAAGGTATGTCACAATTGCGACGTTTTGGAAACTAGGTTTTCCCCTCCAATGGTCACCTTAATATGTTCACCAAGTCAAAATACCAATGGTCACTTAGGAATTTTTTACGTCGAAATTGCGACATTATAAAATCTATAAATATGTTGCATTTGACAGATGTTGCAACAAGTTTGCTATAATAATGACGCTTCTTACTTCTTGAAGAAGAAGTAACGAGTAAACTGGAGTGCCAATAGTGTAGTAAAGAGGATGCTCCAATGATCTTTTAACAGAGGGAATCTTGCATCTTCACATGAGATATCATCAAGAAAAGATGGTAGAGGAAAAGTATCAGTGCCATTATTCAATTCAAGATCAACATCGCACACCATGTCTTGAGAAAAGCTAAGGTTTGCAATGAAAAGCATAAGGTATATGTTGTAGCCATTATCTCTGCCTGAGAATTCTTCTGATGACCATTTTTCTAGACAAAGGGAAGATACCATGCCCATTGGGCACTCTTCATCATTAGCAATATCTTCCACCCTTAAAATAGAC
>SNQJ01S0010689.1:38444-49873 GCA_010110895.2 Picea sitchensis | reverse complement strand
GCATGCCTCCACCAAGCACTACAGATGTCTTCTGTAATTGGTGGTCAACCCTGCTCACTGTGTTGTCATCCCTACGAATGTTGTTGTGAGGGTGCTCTCTAACATCCAAGCTCTACTGCAAAGGGGTGGAGCACTCTCCACTAGAAGCTCCCTACTCTATCTCAATCCCATGCTCTAACGCACCTCATTGCACATCACTGCCCACCTCTGCATGCTCCTGCTCACTACCGCTCACTACTGCAATCTCATGTATGCCCCTGTCAACCACTGTACCTCCTGAAAATATTGTGTAACTATGGATATTGCCTACCATTGTATATCCTGTAACCCTCGATGTTGTCATGTATCCGAGTTGTATCGTTGTATCACTCAATCCACGAGTGTCAACTAGCTCCAGACCCTAAATAGATGTGTCCTCGTCACTAGTGTCATCTAATCCTGGATCCCACATAGATGTGTCATCATCTGAACTGTCCCTGGCTATGGAATCCGCATGTGTATGCTCAACTGCCTCAAAGCTCTCCAAGAATGGCAGCTCCTGTGACACATGAACACCCTCAATCATCTCTGGGTCATGTCTCCATAATCATCTTTGATCCTGAGTGCCCCTCCAACTTGCGAGACTCCTCCAACAAATCATCAATGTCGCTAACATCTCCATGTGATATGGTTGATGCAAATGACCGACTCTACATGAGATGGATGTAGTGGATACCTGACTAGACCCAAGGAGTTGTTCTACTCTCGACTCTGATTCTCTAAGGGCCATCTGTGTGCTCTTCGAGAATCCCTGCGTGTTTGCCAACTCATGACTAAGTCTGTCCACCTCATTCTTCTTCTCCTCCGACGCCCCATGGTACATCTCACCAATCGCTAGAAGGTAATCTCTATCCATAAGGAGATGTTGGTAGTTGGACTTCATCATTGTCACTCCCTCTCTGACTGTCTGAAAGTTCGTAATGGAAAAAGCTCCTCCCAAACTATCTTGTGCCATCGTGGCTCTCCAACAATACTCAGCCACCAATGCATGTGCATCATCAAGGTGTCTCACGGCTGCCACGATTATATCCTCTCTGAACTTCAGTTGCCCTACCAAATAATGTGACTCATACGAGCCAACATCTTTACCGTGCTGACATACCGAATCACCAGTACTGCTCCTAGGATCAAATGTGGAACCCTCGTCATCATACTCACAGACATCCGCTACACTACTCTGATCATCCCCCATATGCACATCCTGTAAGGTGAGTCCCTGCTCCAAAGATGAATCACCATGTGTCAATGCTCCATCATCCTTAGGTGTACCCACACCCAAATCATCTTGAACTTCATCACAAGGCGAACATGCTACCTCCTCCTCATGATCAGATGTGTTATCCTCTTGTCCACCACATGTGATCATGTCACGGCCCTCTGATGGTGTGCCCAACGATGTTATCCTGTCATCGTCATCGCACACATCCTCATAATGGATTGGTGTATGCTCATTCCCGAAGTCAATATGTGGCCCTATCAATCCACTAACATGCAATGACGTCTCCACTGCCATGACTGCCTTGGCTCTGCTTTCCTCTTTTTTTTTCATAGCTGTACATATTCTATGTAACCCTTCATACCATTCTGATGGTCTTTTCTCATTCTCTTGATAAGCTTTCCAAACCTGAGACTTGTTCTCCTGAATTTTAGCAAGTGTTTTCTCCAAATTATTGTCTTTTGCAAACTTCTTCTTATGTTGTTCTAACATCCACTTGCTCAATGCTACAAATTCCTTTTTATTTTGCTCTGATGTTCTTTGCAAGTCTTGCAAAAGTTTTACCCTAAGCTTTTCTGGGATATCCATCCTCCTAGACCACTAAAAAGATACCCTACCTGGGCAGCTCTAATTTTTGTCAGATGCGGTTCGAGTGTTTTGTCAAACACTTTGTGTGTAAACTATTCTAACCTTATGGCATGATCCTTCCTTGTTGGTTGTAGGTGATCTTAAATTTCTGATTGTAGGAATAATACAAACAGTTTGTATCTGGGGGAATAATGTGCCCCATTGGTGACATTGTTTGATGAGAAATGGGTTGATCATTCAAGAGCAAACACATACAGATAATAGAAGAATAAACCACAAGAATGGACAACAAGAGAACCTATTGATTTATTGGCTAGAGGGTTGGGTAATATGTAATGTCCCCATTTTTGGATTCCCTTATGTCACAGTTTGGGATGTCTACCAGAGTAGCCAATTCGGAATGATAGTGAGCTCAGACAGTTTTGAGGAGTTGTATGCAGCCCAACTCACATTATTCATCATATTTCATCATCATGATCCATTCCGCACAGTTTGTCCTTGTGTTCGTTGCATTGCGATGATTTCTGTAATTTTGGGTTATTATTGAGCATATTTTAATTAATTACACTAAAGGTGCTATTTGGAGCTTTTTTCTTTGAGAAACACCTTAGTGTAATAGCTCGTTGGAATCAGGACAAAAATATCTACAGGATAGAATGATAAAAAGTTATTGTCAATGGCAGGAGAAATTGTAAGGGGGAATTAATCACTTCTTGGAGTAAAAAGGGTTATTAAATTAATAAAGTGATTTAGGAAGAAATATTAAAAGATGAATTAAAAGTCATTTGAATGGAAAAAGGTGAAAGGAGGTATAAAAGAGAGATAGGGGCTTCTGTTCTCTGATTATGTTGATTGATATTTTGATGTATGGCTTCTTAGCTAGAGAGCCCATGGTACTTGGAGGTTTTGAGGGTTTTCACTGAATAAACCCCAGAGATCAGCAAGGAGGTGAAAGATCCCTCTGTTCCTGGTCCAAGCTTGGCTAAAGAGGTGAAAGATTCCTCCCTCAGCATTCTATCTTAGTTCAGTTCCATTCCAGCCATCAGTCAATGCAAAAGGGCACAGCATAGAGGGTTTACTGCAGAGAGGGCACACCAGTTAGCCAAGAAAGTTCGATTTGATTTTGGGAGCTTGTGTTTGGGCCAGATATTGATTGGAGACTCATGGCCATCATCAAGGCGACTCTATAGGCACTTGTGGGGGATTCCCATCGTCCAGAATTATTATTTTACAGAGTTGGGCGAGTTTCCTCAAGGAGGGCGCAACCTGGGTTAGAGATCTAGTGCTTTGGGGTTTCAGTTTCCATCTACAGCAAAGGAGGTTTCTCATATGTGTGAGGCGTCACTTCTATCACAAGCTGGTAGCATTTCTTTGGGGTTTGAGAGCCAGATCTAATGAGGGCGCATTACTAAGAAAGCTACAGCCAGAAAGGTGGTGCATTACAGCCAGAAAGTCTAGCAGATTTACAAAGGAAAGAACTTGATCTTGCCAGATTTGGTGTGGAGTTACTAGTGGTATCTTGGAGCAGCATTTCATCTATTTCTCTTGTATTTGGAGGCACCTTCAGCCACATTCATTATTCTGCTATATGTATTCCAGATCTGCTCTACTATTGTATGGAGGTTATCCATCTTTAATAAATAAATTCAGATCTGAGTTTGTGGCCATTTCATGTATTATTCCTATTTGTATATTGTTGTTACTTGTCAATTATTTCATATGAACAACCATTTTCTGCAAAACAATAAACAACAGAACATTAGCACACCATAAGAAGACAAATCAGCACATTGTTTGACAAAATATCACAACCAAAAAACACAAACTTCAAATGTTCCAAGCAAATCCACTTGAGAACATTACAGTGGTATCAGAGCAAAGATCTCTTCCAGCCTAAGGGTCTTCATGAAGGAGAAATGGCTATTGCATAGGAGATTATATATTGTGATATGGAATATCAAGCTCTTAGTGAGATATTCAGAGCTCATGTAACATTCCAACAGTTTGTATCCATCACAAATCCTAGGTGGAGAAGAAAAGCAGAGGAAAACAGAGCCAAAACAGTCAAGAAAGTGGATACATCACCACCAGCTAGTGGTTTGAAGGGAGCACAGATTCAGCCTACAACCATTAGGACCAGGGAACTTTGCTACAGTTGCAAAGAGCCTTGGGAGCCGGATCACAGATGCAAGGGTAAAGGGAGAGTGCATTACATTGAGGTGCACTATGACAGTGATGATGAGGATGTGTATGAGGTTGCGGCCTTTGATGCCTCATTAGAGCAGGCCATTGACTCCTGCGCATCTGATGGACAGTTGGATGGACAGGATGATAGCATGTGTGCGTTAGTTTCCCGATCAGACAGTCTTGAGGACTCAACACTTCACCATAGTGATGATACTTGTGAGGATTCAGCTGTGGCAGCACCTAGGCATGAGGAGGATTAGAGATTGGGTGATCCACTTTTGGATGTTGATATGAGGTCATGCGTGGGGGATAATGATCCTCCTATGGAGTTGAGCGTGACACATTCCTTACCTTCTCAGTCACTTATGCTAGACACGACACTTGAGGATATCAGTAGCATTTTGGATGTGGTAGAGGAGCCCTGTGTAGTGATTGAACACAAGGGACATGTGGATCTGCAAGCCCAGGAAGAGAGGCATGACTTGGAGACAGATGACTATATACATACCTATCAGTATGGGGAGAGTGAATCACCTCTTTTGGGGAGTCCATTGATAGATTAAGTTGTGGAGACCGACATGTCGATGGGATACTTACTTCCAGGAACGGTCTACAGTGACGAGGATGCATTCCTTGTTTGTCGGTATGACCATATCACATGTATGGACACATCCGTATGGGATCCGGGTGCATATGATATTAGTACGATGAGTGCACAAGAGGATACAGTTGTACATACAGGATACAGGGTAGTTGAGATTGAGGCAGCAGTATATGATTATATACAGTGGCATACAGAGAGATTCAATAGCACAGCGAACAATGGGCAGCACGGTGCCCTAGCTTTTGAGGAGTGTGTTGATGAGGATTCCGTTGTTGACAATAGCAGTGGGAGTCATGAGGTAGCACTTCAGCAAGGCAGTATTCAGGAGTCACGTCATTTGGCAAGACAGTTGAGGGTCGAAGAGGACATGGTCATGGTAGCCATTAGACACATTGATGATACACATGCGTTGGTGGTGGAGTATTGTTGGAGGGCCACGATGGCACATGATAGTTCGGACGGGGAGCTTCCCATTGAGGACTTTTAGACACTCAGGGAGAGAGTGAATGTGATGAGGACCGACTACCAGCAGTTACTTATGGATAGAGATTACCTTTTGGTGGTTGGCRAGATGTCTCATAGGGCGTTGAAGGAGAAGGAGACTAAGGTGGACCGACTCACTCATGAGTTGGTGAGCACACTTGGATTCTTGAAAGGCACACAGATAGCCCTTCAAGAATCAGAGTCCAGATTTGAGGAGCTCCTTGCAGAGGCTAGTCAGGGATCCACAACATATATCTCAACAAAGAGTCATATATATACTTCAGCTACATCACTAGAGGAGGTTGGTGGTTTGATAGAGGAGCGCCAGTTGATGGAGGAGCGCAAGGGATACCGAGGACCACTGATGAATATGGAGAGATGTGACGAGGAGATGCTTGAGGTTGTTCATGTGTCACAGGGACCACCATTCATGAGGACCTCTGAGACAGTTGGTCCTACACATACACATGGGGATTCTAGAGCTAGGGGCAGATATGAGGACACATCCATTTGGGTTCCAGGAGTAGTTGACATCCATGTAGTTGTTGACCCAGCAGTACACTCAAGATACATGATGAGGCAGGAGGATACAAGAGCTTGCATGGGTATACAGGAGACATTCTTGGTGGAGCATAGAGATTTACGTGGAGAGCGGTCCTCTCCCTTACAGCAGCACATGGATCTAGGATATTACCTTCTCAGTAGCATCAATCATATGAGTGATGATATGGGGAGTATTATTGACCATCAGTATCTGGAGTCACCTACCATTGTACATGATGGCAGGAGATTAGTGTGGAGTCCAGGCAACTATTCACCTTGGATGTTGGTGGATGAGTTATTGGTCAAGCCTTTAGGGTTGACCAATGCATATGATACTTCCCAATCCTACATACAGTTGCAAGTATTTATGTTAGCCTTCCTCAATACTTTCATTAGATACAGTTGAATTGGGGAAGATAGCCAGTTGCATGGGACATGGAGAGTTATTAGACAAAGACCTCCTGACATGGGATATTCCATTACATGCAACAGGATAGGTGAGGTTCACCCGAAACAATAAGATGAGGCCTTGGGCGTGATGGAGATTATCCTCAGTCGTGAGACAAAGGATATTTCAGAGGTTGACATAGGTTCAAAGTCTCACCGAGATGAGGACGGGGAGCATAGTAGGAAAGATGCTTTCGATGAGGACTATGAGGTCAGTTGGCAGGATGTATGGTCGCAGTCGGCCGCAACAAAGATCTTGAGGACTGTACATGATGTACCTATGGTTGGACATCTTGGAAATTTCAGGATCTGTCAGCAGATCAGAGGGAGATTCTCCTTGGAGGATCTCGAGGATGATGTCATGAGGCATATGGGGGCATGCTTGGTATGTCAGCATTACGAGTCAGGGCATGATTCATTAGCCATCCTCGTTTCAGGGCATAGTTGGGAGAGTACGCTAGCATCTCTCGACCCTGGTGTACTAGAGCTATATAGTAGGGCTGACATCATAGGGATATTACTGGAGTATGGGACACTGCAGGAAGCAGTGTGGGTTGGCAGGGAGGCCGATTTTAGTGATCATGGACAGGACAGCATAGTTATCGATACACTCCGGTCAGACGTTTACAGTTTAGTAGGCACCGAGATACATGGTATGGAACCATCAGAGTTATGTGATGCAGGGTTTGGTGCTCTTCTAGAGCGCATGGGAGTTTTAGGGACATTCATGATTGGTTCCTTCCATTGTTGGGGGAATTTGAGATTAGATGGAGATGAGGACGTGATGTGGCAGGATGGGTCTCCTTGGTTGAGGCTCATGTACATGAGTAGATCATCTTCTTGGTTAGCAGGGGATCAGGATACTAACAGAGGTGGTAGTTTAGAGTCTGGTTTAGATGAGAGATCCCTTGAGGGATGGATACTATATTTACTTGCTCTATTGGTTGGGGATCTTTAGGTGACTCTTTGCGTTGATGTCTTACAAGACTATACTTTATAGGGCACTGCAATTCACATCTTGATTTGGGATCCAGGGATTAGAGTGTCTGGTAGTCCAGTGATTGATGGAGTTGAGATCCGAGCACATCGGTTGCTTGAGGGGTTGACTGGGGATCTATTGCGCATGATCGTTCTACTCATCAGGAGGATTTTGGGGGCATGCGTGACGAGCATTTTGAGGGACCATGTTTTGAGGGGAGAGTACTTCATGTCACACATGTGGATATGGGACCCTGGGATCATACACAGTTTGATTCAGCTATTGCTTGAGGACAAGCAATATTCGAGCAACGAGGACTGTAATGTCCCCATTTTTGGATTCCCTTATGTTACAATTTGGAATGTCCGCTAGAGTAGCCAATTGGGAATGATAGTGAGCTCAGACAGTTTTGAGGAGTTGTATGGGGCCCAACTCACATTATTCATCATATTTCATCATCATGATCCAATTCTCACAGCTTGTCCTTGGTTTCGTTGCATTCCAACAATTTCCGTAATTTTGGGTTATTATTGAGCATATTTTAATTAATTACATTAAAGGTGTTATTTGGAGCTTTTTTCTTTGAGAAACACCTTAGTGTAATAGCTCGTTCGAATCGGGACGAAAATATCTAAAGGATAGAATGATAAAAAGTGACTCTCAGTGGCAGGAGAAAATGTAAGGGCGAATTAATCACTTTTTGGAGTAAAAAGTGTTATTAAATTAATAAAGTGATTTATGAAGAAATATTAAAAGATGAATTACAAGTGACTTGAATGGAAAAAGATGAAAGGAAGTATAAAAGAGAGAGGGGATTTTATTCTCTGATTATGTTGATTGATATTTTGATGTCTGGCTTCTTAGCTAGAGAGCCCATAGTACTTGGGGATTTTGAGGGTTTTCACGGAATAAACCCTAGAGATCAGCAAGGAGGTGAAAGATCCCTCTGTTCCTAGTCCAAGTTTGGCCAAGGATGTGAAAGATTCCTCCCTCACCATTCTATCTCAGTTCGGTTCCATTGCAGCCATCAGTCAGTGCAAAAGGGCGCAGCATAGAGGGTTTACTACAGAGAGGGCACACCAATTAGCCAAGAAAGTTGGATTTGATCTTGGGAGCTTGTGTTTGGGCCAGATCTTGATTGGAGACTCATGGCCATCATCAGGGCGACTCTATAGGCACTTGTGGGGGATTCCCATCATCCAGAATTATTATTTTTCAGAGTTGGGTAAGTTTCCTCAAGGAGGGTGCAACCTGGGTTAGAGATCTAGTGCTTTGGGGTTTCATTTTCCATCTACAGCAAAGGAGGCTTCTCATATGTGTGAGGCATCACTTCTATCACAAGCTCGTAGCATTTATTTGGGGTTTGAGAGCCAGATCTGATGAGGGCGCATTACTAAGAAAGTTACAGCCAGAAAGGGGCACATTACAGCCAGAAAGTCTAGCAGATTTACAAAGAAAAGAACTTGATCTTGCCAGATTTTGTGTGGAGTTAATAGTGGTATCTTGGAGCAGCATTTCATCTATTTCTCTTGTATTTGGAGGCACCTTCAGCCACATTTATTATTCTGCTATATGTATTCCATATCTGCTCTACTANAGCTATAAACCAATATATCATCTAAGTACATTATCACAAATGAATCTAGAAAGGGATGCAATACATGATTCATCAAATGCATAAATGTAGCTAGTGTGTTACATAAACCAAAAGGCAATACCAACCATTCATATAGACCTTGCCTTGTCCTAAAGGCAGTCTTCCAGGTCTCTTCTTCTTTAACTCGTACCTGGCGGTATCCCGATTTGAAATCCAACTTGGTGAAGGACTTGGCATGCTGCAACTGATCTAACAAATCATCTATTTTGGCCAAAGAGTACTAATTTTTTAGGGTGATCTTGTCCAAAGCTCTATGGTCAATACACATTCACCAAGTCCCATCCTTATTGGGTACTATGATGATAGGTGATCCACAAGTTGAGGTTCTTGATCGAATTACTCCTTGCTCTAGCAGTTGCTACAGCTGTCCTTTCACTTCATCTGCTTCTAAGACAGACTATCTATACAGCGCGATATTTGGCAGTGGGGAGTCAGGCAACAACTGTATCTCGTGCCCCACTTCAAGCTTCTTCAAAAAGGGTCAAGGATATAGTGTTAGATGATGGTTGGTGGGAAAGGGTAGATCTAACCATTAAGATCATGGACCCTATCATCTTTTTGTTGCTGTTTGCAGACACGGACAAGCCCATCCTAGGAAAGGTTTATGAGGGGTGGGATTCCATGATTGAGTCCGTGAAGACCGTTGTTTTAGAGCATGAGTGCCCTGAGTATGGGACATCAGCGGAGACCTTATTCACCACCATACAAGATATTCTTATCAACGGGTGGGATAATAATTGCACACCTTTGCATTGCTTGGCTCACTCATTGAATCCCAAATACTATACTAATGATTGGCTCAATTGTGGGCCTTCACGCAAATTCCCTCCTCACATGGATAGTGAGATTTCACGAGGGAGGAAAGATGCATTTAGACGGATATTTCAGGACAGAGCATACATCGATGAGGTGGAGGAGGGCTTCATAGAGTTTTCCACTAGCACTGGGAGATTTGGAGGCTATAATGTGCTCAGAGACAAGGGGGCTAAGAAGCCCTATGCTTGGTGGGTAACTCATGGGACAACAAGCCCTCTCCTATAGCAGTTAGCCATGAGGCTACTCTCTCATGTTACTTCATCCTCTTGTTGAGAGAGGAATTGGAGCACATATGGGAATTTGTACAGTTTGAAGAAGAGCAGGCTTGAGCAATCTAGGGCAGAGACAATGGTGTATGTGCACAGCAATCTTCGCCTTATTTACAGGCAGAGAGAAGAGTGGGTGAAGGGAAAGACAATGATGTGGGATGTGTTTCCTAATGATATGGGTTTAGACAGCAGTGTTGAGTTGGCATTAGCCAACTTGGATCTTAATAAACCAGTGCTAGAGCCAGTCACTTTTAATGACGGTGATCATCTTGAGAGGTGATCCTCCACACCAGCAGATGCACAGATTGCATTGGATATAGAGGAGGATGAGGATGGAGGAGAGAGCAATGGTGGTGATACTATTTTTGATGATTATGTCATGGAGGACTAGTACTACTGAGTCCTGACAGTTCTTCCATCTATAGTTCTAGTATCTACCCTATGTTTATTTTGTATTTTCCATTGGCATTCCCACCTATAGTATTAGTGACTTTGACTCGGTATTACTATCTATACATTGTAATACATTTTGATTTTGATGACTTAATGAGAATGCTACAGCTAATGGTTCTAATTTCTTGTATGTTCAAACTTCAATGTTTGTCATTTTATCATCATTGATGCTACAATGTATGATGAATCATGATTTATCATTTATGTTACATGTTTAAAGTTTTGTATCATGTAAATCTTCTAGTTTCTAACCAAATATGAATCTTTATGTCTAAATTTCATTTTTGTATGTGTAATTTTCAAAAAAAAATCATATATATAATTTTTTTAGATATATATATAAATGTGTCCTCTGTGTCTTGTTTTCGGGGTCAAAATTTCATGTGTCAAACACCCATATTTTCGTGTCTTCCGTGTCTCGTGTCATCGTGTCAGGTGACTTAGGTGAGACCTATGCTCTGCTCTCCTTTTCTCAATTAAGAAATGCAAGTACAAAGAAAGGGGACTATGGAGTTGCCATGGACATTATGGCCTGAATGGCTGCTACAAAACCTTCTACCTCCTCTATTATGCTCTAATATCCCACTTCTAGATGCTCTACTCAACTATGGAACAATAACAATACCAAAAGAATAGAATCCTTTCTCTTCCTAGAGACACAATATTTAACATACCCTGATAGCCGTATAGAGTTAGGGTTAGAATGTTTGCATGACTCAACCCTCAATTAGTATTAGGATTTTGGACCCTCTAGAATCTTCTTGAAAGTCCACGTGTGTAAGAAACGAGAGCTAACATGGCATCCACTCGGTACCAATGTGTGGTCAACAAGGTAGGTCAACTTGAGGGAGACATAACTTCCGCAAACGAACTCTAATTGAGGCACTTTCGCACCGTTGGAAAGATTTCAATGTGTAGAAACGCTAGAGGGGCTAAGAAATATGCTTGCAAAGTTTTGACCCCAAAAAATGTCATTTGATGCCTCAAACTAGCTTTGGAAGATTCTGAACCCCAAATCACCAAACTAGGACCTACCCTTAAAATGAACCTTGCACGCTAATTCCTCCAATTTTTCCACCCAAAAAGTACCAAGATAGATGACAAATTATATAATGATCCATTCTGGATCAACTCTCTCAACCAAATCT
>SNQJ01S0010689.1:14911-30365 GCA_010110895.2 Picea sitchensis | reverse complement strand
AAAAAAAACCTGGTAGTTGACATTGATCCAAGATTTTTCTTTCTAAGTGTCTTCTCTATTGATCTGAAAGAAGAGATGCCACCATGCCAAGAGAACTTTGAATACATAAATGAATCCCTCCAATTAGGATCGT
Source organism: Picea sitchensis (assembly GCA_010110895.2). Lineage (NCBI taxonomy): Eukaryota > Viridiplantae > Streptophyta > Pinopsida > Pinales > Pinaceae > Picea > Picea sitchensis. The sequence goes on along the minus strand of SNQJ01S0010689.1, from coordinate 30,232 downwards.
CTAGGTGCCAATACAGTCAAGATGTTGACAACAAACACATATGTCCCTACTAAACAGAAGGTGCACGATGTGATTCCTACTCAACGATAGTAGAGTCATTGGAGATAAGTGACTCAAGTGTTGGAATATCATCAATGGATGGTTCAGAATCCCGAGACTTGTGCAAATTAGTGGATGAAGGACCAGAATGATTTTCATCTAGTGATGAAGTCTCATATTCAAGGCCTACTCTCACCAATCTCATCACAACCTCAATAGGAGTAACAATACCATGTCCATGCATAACAAATCCACCACAAATATATCCCATCTAACAAAGCAATTTGAACCCAATGCCTCGAGTGTTTGTGCTTGAATACAACTTGCCCCCTCGACCTTGTAGACTTAAGATTGCTTTTGATATGATCCTAAGAGAGAAGCTCTCGGAAAAGCCCTTGGAATTGGGTGTTCTAGATGAATGGAGAGTTGTGATCTGCAAAATTTATGATTATGTAAGAGCAAAGGTCAAGAAACAAGAAGGGTTATCAAATAGTTTCAACGGTGATCTCAAGTTAGACAGAGATGCCCTCTCTCATCGACATTGTTCCAGCTTTACATTGACAAACTAGAAGAATGGATCAATACAAAGGAGGGATGAACATAGCTGGGATAGTAATCAGAGCCCTTATTTATGCAAACAATGTTACCCAGTCAACAAGGACGATGCACAACCTTCAAGAACATCTCTTAGCCCTAGAGACATTTTGTAAAGAGGTTGTCATGGAAGTCAACATAGATAAAACTAAGGTAATTATATTCTCACTCAATAGGAAGACGATCCCACTACTCTCGGAGTTCAAAAATGAACCCTCACAAATAGTACAAAGCCATAAATAGTTCTGATGCATGCACAAGGAAAAGGATTCATGGTGGATGGAAGGCAACCTTCCAATTGTAGAATCAAGGAATAACCACCTCCATATTCCAAACACATATCACATTAGTGTTGCTCTATGGGTACGATGTATGGCACCCAAGCATATGAAGGAGTAAATGAAGTCAAATCGAACATTATAGCAATGGCACTTTAAAGGACAAAAACTACCTCCCAGATCAAAATTCTACAAGCAAAATCAAGGTTCACCCACTACAATTAGAGGTGATAGGGAGGTTAATTTTGTACAAGGAAATGATAGTAGAAATGGGCAATGACAAAATACCCTATCAAATCAAGAAGGAAGTGCTATAGAGAAGAACACCTACATTGGAGGCATAAAGTAAAGATGACTAGAAGATTGGGTATCAAAGAAGAGGATTATCCAAATGATAAAAACAGACTAAAATCCCATATTTGCATCTTCTATAGAAAGGGAAAGTGGAGAAAAAGGGCACTAAAAAAACAGCAATACTGTGTTGACATATTCAAACTTGCATGTGAGATCAAGGTGCAAGAGTACCCTAAACTCAATATACCATGGCAAGGAACATTGTTACCAATATCATGATATATCACACAATTTTCAAAGAAATGATATTATCACCCACAAATATCACGATATTTTCTTCTCAGCAATATTATCATAATATTTTCTGATATTATCGAGTATCAAAGGAAAACATCTCCCTTTATGGCCCAATTATGCTTTAAGAGCCAATTTTTAGCTTTTTCCACTCATTTTGAAAAACAAATGCTAGGGAATTGAGAGCTAAGGAGTTTGTCACTATCTTTCATTGAGTTAATGAGGGGAAATCCAGCTTTCTGATCGACATTAGCTGAGCTATCGTGGTGTGGGATTAACTTCAATCTACTCTTTCCATATTCCCAGGTAGGTGTAAAAATTTATGCTTCCATTTTCTTTATTGTCGAGATTTAGTATAGGGTTTGCATTGTCCATTAGATTTGCCTCTTTTGGCCAATTTTAATAGGAGATTTGACACTTATCTAGGTCTGAATTTTTAATTGCAACATTCTGCTGTGTTGATTTCCATTTCTTTTCGTGACCTTGGTTTAATCAATGCCCTACAAAAATGCCTACGGCATTGGACCCACTATGGGAGTATGAAATCCAATTGACCCTCGTAATTAGTAGAGGGTGAGATGCAAGTTGTCCCGTTAAGTTCCACCTTAGCCCTAGCACCTACTGCTTAAAGAGGAAGAGAGGTGACCTTTGCCCATAAAAGGGATAGAGGGAATTGATGATTCCTTAGTTTGCATTTATCATTGTACAATCTAGATGACTCATGTTGATGAATCATGTGATACATTTATTATTTTGTTGATGTGATTTTTTCTCAGCTTGTCAAGACTTACGACTCAGGATAGATATCAGAATCCAGTATCAATGTATGATGTATCACTTGACATCTTATACATCTCAAATATCAGTTTTATTTTCATATTTATGTGGCAATGTGTTTGTTTGATGTTGTTGTTGCTTTAGATGTTTAAAAAAATGATTTTTTTAGTATTTTCTAAGTCTATCGATATTTTCCCTAATATTGTCAATAGCTTATATTCCCGACCCTCGACAATATATTCGCCGACACGATATTGGTAACTTTCGCAAGGAAAACATGTATTATGCCAACTTTGAACAAGTTCACACATTTTAGGTATGAGACAGGCAAGTATAAGGACGCCAAGGAAGATTGTCACCTCAGGACTTTCCAGGTATGTCATTCGGAACAAGTGGAAACAAATCAAAACTTCCTGCTTCACTGCACCACCTACAGTCATATCAGAAAACAGATGGTGTTGGAGAGTATTAGTTTGTCAGCAGTGTTTCAGAACAGCATACAGAGGTCAAAAATGACCTTGGTCAATGACGACTCTAAGAGGAGCTTGGGATCCAACTGCAGGCTACAGCACAAATCCAATGTTGTAGAATTCACAAGGAAGTTAGACAAGTTGTGAAGCGATTTTCTTATGGTAGCTCCCAAGAGCTTGATTCAGGCAACAGATTCTTCTGCAGTAGAATGAAAAAGGTGCATACAGAGGTCAACAACGTCCTTGGTTAATGACAACTCGAAGAGGAGCTTGGGATGCAACGGCAGGCATGAAGGCATCAAAAAGTAGTTGTTGTGATTAATGACAACAAAATTGCATTGTCAATGGTTAGGAGAGGCTCCGATTTGAGACGACGGCAAGCAAATTTAATATAAATGATTGACAACAGATAGCAGGTGCATAGGCATGGACAACTGACACTAGCATTCTAATAGGATAGTGTATTTGATGGCCTCTTGCAAGCAGGAAGCGACAAATATAGCAGAAGGATCACATTTTATGTCAGAGAAGGTTGATGGTCTGCAGGTCAGAACTCATACAAGAGAAAGATGAGAGAATGTTTGAATACAAACAGTGTGTTTCATTGTGACAGCAGATTGCAGGAAAACTTTCCCAGGTAGTACAATAATACGGTACAAGTTACAACACATTAGATTTTAACATGTAAAATGTCAGTAAGTCAGTTATTTTTTATGGCAAAGTGGTGTGTTGGTATGGAGAAGTGTGAGCATAACGGAATTGGAGGTACTTTTAAAATTTTAATTTTGGTAAATATGAGATTCAAAATTTTTATTTGAAAATAGGTTTTATTAGTGCTTAATAAGTTTAGCAGTAAGGGTTGTGCAATTGGCAGCTATAGGTGGACCGTGGGTGGACAAATTACAGCATAGCAAGAAAAAGTTGCATGAGAAGCGCAAGATTGCAGAAGAGAAGAGCTACATTGTAAATTAATCGGGATTCGTCTTTTGGTTAGATTTTTAACTTGAAAATTTTAGAACTGAAATTGTGTTAGAGATGTAGGTCTGAACCATAGGAGACAAATCTAGGAAGCACAGGTTGGTGCTTGGGGACAACCATTGAGTTGGAAGTCACTAAAAGACAGGAAAAGAGAGGCAAGAATAGCAAAAGAAAAAAATTGTTGACACAAGAAAGGAACAGTTTTGATGGAATTTTTGTTAGCAAGGACAAGTTCCAAGGAAAATGATAGCTGAGAAAACTCTGGCTAGAAAGGAGAAATTGGCAGACTATCCATAGAGAGAAGATGTTTTGTTGGTAGAGAGACATTGCAAAGTGACAGGAATCATAGCTAGATGTGAGAGTATGCTCCAGGAAGCATCTGCAATGCTTGTTATTGTTCACCTTTCCTAGGTGGGAGAGAAGCCACATAGGAGGTAAGTTCTTCATTTCAAGTATCAAAGCAAGGTTTCATTATTTTCATAGGTTATTTACTTAAACATAAAAATGGAAAAACCCTACAAAATCAAAGAATGGCAGATTATCAAGAATTGATTAGTCGGTGGAAGAATGTTTCTAAAGCTTGGAACAGCCAAATCATATTCCGATCTAGGCATCTAGTGGCATATGACAAATACAAAGGACTGGTATATTTCCTTTCTGGAAGTAAAGGCTAGGGCAGAACATTTGTTATAGGTGATAGTAGGAACCACGTGATTGAAGGATCTGGGGATGTACTGTCTTTCGCTTGCTGGGAAAGAAATTTGTATTTAAAAATGCTCTTTACATTCTTAATTCGAGTATGAATTTGTTTTCTGTTTGTCAGATTGCAAAGCAACGTCTGCATGTGGAACCCTTGTTCACAACATGAAATGCATGGTAAAGGACTAGAGGAGTGGGACAATTATTGCTTCAGGATTGGAGGAGAATAGGCTATACATGTTTCAGGATGTGGCAACTAGGATTCGAAGGATGTCACATTGGCAAATTCATAGGAGTTGGTGGAGAATATAGGTACTGATGTCAATTCTCTTCGACATCAAAGGTATGGGCATTTAAGATTTTAGCATCTTTGATTTCAGAGTAGGTGAGAGCTAGAAGTATGTCTCCTTCTATTTGGGAGAAAGGTATGTGAAGAATGTTTGGCAAGGGAGCGACACAAGTGGATTGTTGACATAGCTAAAGGCTAAAGCTTAGAGAGCAACAAGAGTTGGAGCTTGCGAATGTGGAAGTATGTGGTCCAATAAGTACACAATTTTTTGCAGGTGTTAGGAGTTTTTTGGTTTTTTTTATGATTTTTCACAAAAGATGTGGGTTTTCTTTCTTAAATAAAAGTCAAGTGTATTAGGTGTATTAAAGAAATTCAAGGCTATAGTTGAAGAAGAGTGTGATAGAAGAATAAACACTCTCTGCTTAAATAACAGAGGGTCGTTTGGAGTTTCCTGACTTTGATAAGAAAGAGAGAATTCATAGGAAAACAGTTGATGGTGAAAGAAGAAACACAATTGTGCTACTGAAGGAAAAGAGTATGCTACAGGGGATGTCGATTCCAAATAAATGCCAGGTGGAACTTGGAAGTGATGCATATAGCAGTGTATTTGTTGAACAAGAATCCTAGCAAAGGAGTGATAGGAATCACACCTAAGGAGGCATGGTCCTTAATGAAACCAAAGGTAAGTCATTTGAAAATCTTTGGTCCAGTTGCTTATAAGTTATAAGGTATTTGTAGAGGAAAATAGGACTAGATTTGATGCCACAAGTAGATAATTGTTATTTGTTGGCTATCTTCACCAAGCAAAAACATATGGTCTTTTGAATCGTTGTACAAAGCAATTTTTTGTGAGCAAGGATGTCAGAATTGATGAAGAATCAGACCTGAATCGAGTTATTTCTGTAACCAGTTTCAAAAATGGACAATGGGGTTTCTAGTTTGAAGCTGAAAGAGGTGTTGGTCTCCAAGGAGAACAAAGCTAAGGTGTTGAGAAACACCGTGCAATAATGTATACATTACATGGGAAGTAGAACATGCTAAATGCTACAAGAGTAGCAGGAATGGTTTCAATTCAAGTGGTAAAGAGATGAAGGGCACACTTGAGGAAGTGAAGGAAGAAGAGTTTCCACAGCCTAGTTATGGGGGGGAACGTGGAAGGTCGAAAAGAGGAGTTAAGAAGGGTGTACAGTAGAGTTTTTGTATTTTGTTGATGACTGATTTCTCTGTTAGTTTAAACTTTGTTGAATCACAGTTTTATGTGAAAGGAAAAAAATAAAAATGAATGGAAGAAGGCACTCACTGCTGCTATGGCAAAGCTGGACTTGTCCAGGGTAGTATCTACTATCAACCATGGCATGAAATATGGTTGGTGGATTAACATAATGGATGTAAAGAGTGGTAAAAATCAGCCACAACAGGTGTAGTTTGCAGGTAAGAATGATCGAGTGCATAGGACTCTTTATAGATCATGCCAGGCACCAAAAGCATAGTTCTTCTATTGTTAATTTGTTATACCAAAGTGTAGAAAAGGCGCATTTATTGGAGGAAAAAAAAAAAAGAGTTTGCATCACTGGAAGGTGGGCTGAAATTTTCTTTATATTTCTTTATTAGCTATCCTCCTTTTTCTAGGGTTTTCCATCTTGAGACTACCTACTTGCAAACCTATGTTTATGTAATCATCTAATGGTGCTCTTCCACTTATTTTAAATTCAATTCCACTTTACAGGTGTTTTACACCCCTTTTTTGTTTGGCTATTATTGTTAGTTGTAGTCACTAGTTGCTTTGACCTATTTGGGTCTTTAGTGGATATCAATACAAATTTCCATTTGAATTTCAATTTCTGCAAGTACTCTATTCTGTGTATGTGTATGTGCAACTTTAATATACCTGACATGTCAACTTGAACACTTGATAGCTTAACTGCTCTCAGAATGGATTGAAAACCTTGCTGAAGTTTACCCCACCATGATAGGCCTGTAGAAGTTGACAGACCTTAAAGCTCAAACAAGAAAAAAGTCATGAGGATACAAAAGTAAGTTTGGAAAATGGCATGAATATAGCCACCTGTATATTGCCAATTCTACAGACAAAGAAATCAAGTTACAACACAGGCACAAATCCATTCAATAAAGACCCATATCAACCATTTGAAAATACATTATGATAAAGCCACTCCACCTATATACTTTACCTTTCTACATAAATAATAAATGTATCCATGTTAAGTCCATTTTGAAAGTGATTAACAGAATTTATTGCATTCAGAGAGAAAATATTTCAACAAGAATATGATGGCCTCAGAAGGAAATGTATCGAAAAAATTACTCATATGGACCTGGAGTATCTATTGACTCTAAGTAATCCTGGCTGCTTTCATTGTGCTCAATATCTTCTTCATCCTCCTCATCAGTTTTGCTTTCTGATCCATCGTCTTCTTCATCTTCATCACTCCTGTTTTCTGCTTCCTCATCTTCAGCAGAATAGTCATCATACTCGTCATGTTGCCGGCTTTCTTCTGGATCAAGCTTCGCATCATGTTCTTCCTGTTCAGTATGGTCACTTGTACTGTCTTTCGCTTGCTGGCCTACTTCTTCGCCTGTCCAACGAGAAGCTACAAGTCGACCTAATTCTTCTCTTGAAAGCCCTTCTGTCTCATCTGACTCTTTATTTTCCTGTATTATTATAATTAAGCATTAAGCAATGATATTGTAACAACCTTCATCACCAATGCTGATCACAATACAAAGAAATAGAATATTGCAGGTTGGTCTTGCATTTATACTACTGATCTACTGCCATTAAGTTATACAAATCATGAGATTGTTTGCCATGGTCAGACACAAAAAATGCTTGAAAATGCAAAGTGAAATTATATCCAACAAGAAATTTTTAAAACTGCAGAAGCTGCCTCATTTAATACACAATTTATAGATCCAATGTTTCTTGAACATATCCATGGCTTGACTACCTGTTAGCACACTTTTTCACCCTCCAATTGAGCTGATATAACTGAAAAACAACGATAGAAAAGCAGCTAATTAAAGGAGAATAGCCCCAAATTGTCACAGGCTAGACCCCTCTCTGTTTGGGTTGGTGCATGCCAACCTCAGGGGCATTGTCATGGTTCTGATGTGTAGTTTTGAATTTGCTGTTGAGTTCCAATTTGAATTGGATGACATATGGTTTGATTTCAGAGTTGAGAAGGTGGTAGTTTCATCACACGTGGACATGTGGCAGCTATTTATAGAGATATTAGAGTGCCCATTAGACAGGGTTGACTTATCATGAGGTAGTTATCGCATCATCCAGAAGGCACATTAATCTCCATGTTATTCTTGGAAATTTGAGTTGACTAGGGTGACCCAATCATGCATGTTGTTTTTTCAGGAAAATTCAAGATTGGAAATGATAAAAAAGGAGAGTTGCGTCCATGAGGGGTCACTTTCCTAAAAAGAGGCCTTGCATGCATGTGTGTGAGCACAAATTTCCAAATTCCAAGGATAGGGGCACACCTTGCCTAGAGGAGATCCATATCGTTCTTATAACACTTCATCTCTTGGTATTCCGCTCACCATCTGTCCCCCTATTTCAGCTCGAACATGTACCTTATATCCCTCATTAAAAAGATTTGCAAGTGATTTATTTAAGGAGTTGTCCATCTTGGGAAGTGCACTCTCCTCCCTTGGCTAATTTACCATGCATGCAAACTTTCCTTTTCAAAGAATTTGATGGGTTGCTAGTATTATTGGAAAACAGCGATATGCTTGGAGGACCAGTACTATAATCAAGGTGTTTGACAGCATGTTTCTGTGGTTGTTAAAGGAAAACATCAGTTATCTTAGAGCTAACTTGCATGATACAGGGAAATGGGTATGAGTTTCTGAAACAGAAAAGCATTGGAAACGTGACCACTCAAAAATTTGGATACAGGGAAACACGATATAATGTTCCACCATCACTTATATTGGGATCCTCATCATTAGTATCACCCTTTGCTCTTGTCTAGCCTTTGCCTCTACCTCGATCCTCTAGGGACATCAATCAACACGACCCAATTTTGATGAAACTACCTAATCCAAGCCTTAAAATATGGTATAAATTTTAAAAGGCTTAACATGCTTAATTAATGATTTTGGCTAGAGTGAAGGGTACATTTTTCCTAAGGTCATGACAGAGGAGTTCAACAATCAACACCACCAACATCGGGTTTCATCAAGGGCTTGGTGCTTTTGATTAAATGCAAATCCCATACCCTCATACAGTGTTGCCAGAGCGTGGCGTGGAGTAGGAGAGTCGGGAGAGTCATTTTCCAAAAATCCTTAGGACCAGAGTGTCCCGCGAGCGTTTGTTATAATATATATAAACTTTAAAATGAATAACATAAAATAATAAATATAATATATGACTCATAATACAAGAGTCATATATATAATACACAATATAAGATTAAAATTAAGATTAATAAAATATATTATAATGTATAATAGTACAATAATAATAATGTATTATAATGTATAATAATAATGTATTAAGATTAAGATTAATATAATGCATTATATATATAATACATAATATAATATATAATATATAATATAAGATTAGTCATAATATAAGAGTAATATCCTGTAGGGGTGTAAACCGATTGGCAAGAGCCGTGTAAATGGAAGGAAATATGTAAAGAAGGTCTCAAGTTCGATTCTCACCCCGATTTACTTGTGCTCCATGCTTGCGGGCTGTGTGGCGCACCTAGGGTTATAGTGGTAGCGGACGAGTATCGACCCTGTGTCACGCGAGTACGAGAACCGCGAGTTGTAACTCATGATAACTCATATATATATAATATATGAAAAAGTATATGAAACATAATAAATATTCTATATAGTATAAATTATATACTTTATAACTAATCGTAAATTGTAATCATACTTTATAACCTTGCTAAAACAATAACCCTAAGTGACAATCGCAGTTGGGAGGGAAATGAATACAGGCCGCAAACAAAAATGAATACACGCCACCATCGCGATCAATAGGCAAATGAATACACACCGCGGAGGGAAATGTACATGCCAAATGGCACAGTTACAGACTAACAATCTTATAGACCAACCACAGGAACGAAGACACAGAATGCAAAAACCAAGGTTATGTGCTAAAACAATAACCCTAAGCAACAATCGTAGTCGAAAGGGAAAGAAATGCATAGGCCAAAGTTAGCAGGTCGTCTAGAGGGAAAGAGTTTGGTGGTGTCTATTTGCCATTGAATAAAGTCGCCATGTGTGCCATCACCTACAGCCTGCGGGAGTCTAGAGAGATACGCCATACAATTGACAAGCACATTTCATAGGTTGAACCGAACAAAGCAAACCTGAATCGAACCTTCGTAGAATTTGAGTCGAACCTAAACTATCTTGAGGTTCACTGAACTTCAAACATTAAGATTCATGTTTGGCAAACCCTATGACTTTGTGTGTGTATTGCATTTATATTCAAAAAAAACATGCAGAAAGGAAAATTAGCTACAAAATATCTGAAAACATGCATATTTGTACATTAATATAGATAGAAATGGCATCCATAGTACATCAATGATTAATCATTCGAGCATCAACCATCTAGATTCTAGCAATTACAAACTTACAAACCAACATACAAATGTTTAAGCCATATAATAAAAAGTAGACCATTAACTTACGGAATGAAATCAATTGTCTAGCAGATGTCAACAATAACACGAGTCATGGCCAAATAGTTATGTTTACAAAATAGGCCATCTACACTGAAGTATGAAGACCGAAAGGTCCAAAACAATAAAGTTTAAATTGAGCTAGTTGCTAAAGGCTATGAATCTATCATCTATGGCATATAAAGTAATGAAAAAGGAGAAACTACTATCCCATCCTCCTTCCAACACCACGATTGTTGTGTAGAAGCAGATGTAGACGGTCACAGATGAACTGAAGATGAAGGCCCTAGAGTTGTAGCAGGAGTCCTGGACATGGGGACCATGGCAATGGATGGGGGTGGAATCTCAACATAATCATCATCATTGAAAAGAACATTCTCCAAGCTCTAAAAGTAATACTCCATCCTCCAAATTATCCTCTGGATTGTTGTCCCAATGCTTCAAGTTTTTGTCCATCTTTGCCTCCTCAAAGTAATGGGACAACAATTGCAAGTTGTAATGAACATAAACCAAGCTCTCTGACCGGTTTACATTCAACCTGTTTCATTTGATGCTATGGATGAAACTATAGGTGCTCCAACACCTCTTTGCAGAAGAAGTGTTCACCACCTGTGAAAGCACCCGTGTTGTCAAACGTTGTTGCTGTGGGGTAGCACCGCCATGCATGTTCCATCACTCGAGAGAAGTCAGATTCCCTCGATCTCTAATTGCATGGTTGGTCCCAAAGGCACCATTGCTAAGGATGTAGTGGTTCAATTGTTTTTGTATGTTGTCACACTCCTCATCCGGGCCCAATTTGTCTAATGCTTTCATATAACCAGCTTGAACCTCTGGATCTTGGTGTGGTCTTTTCTGGACCCACCACCAAGTGCTAGTGATGAAAGCCATGATACATGACAGTATTTAGGTGTTACCATGTTAGCACCTATGCTAAGGCATGTAGTGGAATATTTAGCATTTCCCACAGTTTTTCCACCTCTACACGAATATGATTATTCAAGTTGACATCTCTAGGCTCAACAATGTCTTTAATCTACCCTAGCATGCTATCCATTTGCTCATACACCTCCCTAATGATTGGCCGATCTGAATCTACAAACTTGATCATGAGATAAATCGTCTTGGTGAATTACAAAACATACTGAACTTGTGACCAGAACTGACTGTCAAGAACTATCTCCTTCACTGCATTAGCACCATCTCTATCACTGCTCAATTCATCCCATGCATCACTCATCACCATAGCACCCAAAGCTTGTCTCACCTTCAATAGGTGCATAAAGGTGAGGTAATAGCTAGCAAATCTAGTGTTTGCAATCTTAAGTAGTTGCAACCTAGAGTGAGTGTTGTAGAAGTAATTGACCCTTGTATGCCCGATGACAAATTTGATGAATTGTTTCTCTCTCTTGTACAACTGATTAATCCATCCACATTCTCTATGCTTGACAACATCATGCATCAAAAGGTTGAAGGTGTGCACCAAACACCCAGAACAAAGGATGTGTAGCCCGAGTGGTTGTGGGATGGATTGTTATCCTCCACACCTAGGTTGTATTCCCATAAGTGACATGTTGAACTCACTATGAGCATATTGTTGTAATGGCTTCGAGCCCCCGTTGTTGATGGCATTATGCCCTAAAGAATCTAGGGTTTACCCTAGGTACCATCCTTCAAATGAGGGAAGTACCTGGGGGTTTTCCCCAAGCATTGTATCCTGGATAAAAAAATTATTATCCTTAAAATAAAATATAACATAATCTTTATGAATAATAAAAAGAACAAATTACAATTACACATAATATGAAATTAAATGTATATACGCATATAACTAAAAGTTTTAAACTAATTTATAACCTAAAAATATTCTCTGATTTATATTAATTTGTAACCTAATATAAAACTTAATATTATATATAATTTAATGTGGGTGCGTAAATACTAAATGGGTAGTTATGGGCGAGTCATAAGCGGATTTCAGCGAATTCATAGGCGTGGGTGGTCCAGGGCTAGGTCGATTGGGGCAGCAGCAGATCCTGTTGCAAAACTTCCAAGATGACCCAAAGGCAAAGGGAGGAGCAGTTCGGGTCCAAGGTTAAGTTGAATCAGCAACATATCAAGATCGAAAACCGGCAGAGGTGAGGGAATAATCAGCAACAGATCAAGATCGAGAGCAAGTCCCGAATTTAGTTCCAGCGAATTTCAGCAAATTCGTTGGCAAATTTAATTCCAGTAATAATGAAAACGATGTTCTTTCTGTTCGGTCAAATTTAATGGGTTTCCGAACCGAGTAGAGAAAAGCAAATCTGAATGAACCGAACCTCAGCCGAATTTGAGCCAAAACTGAACATTTTGTTGAGGCTCACCGAACTTGAACCCCTCAGCCGAATTTGAGCCAAAACTGAACATTTTGTTGAGGTTCGCCAAACTTTGAACCTCAAGGTTCAAGTTCGGTCAACCCTGCGACATAGCTTCCAGGTAGCATGACGACTAGAGTTAATAAATATATGACTAATTTAATTCACTCCAACATCCAAAAACATGTCAAGTTTGGTAAGCACCTAAAAGTATTGATTGGACACATTTCTAAATTTCAAATAATGGTTACTACTCAAAAACTGATTCAATTAGAAACAAAGAAGCATCCCTCCGACTTGCTTTGAAAGCATACTGCATAGATTTCTCCTTCATAATATGCTACTTTTCAATGAGCATAGCTAATAAATCAAGACTAAATAGATGGTGCATGAAAATTCACAAAATGAGTAAAATCTACAATTTAAAAATGAAAGCTTGTATGGTTTACATTAGGGGCTATTCCTAGCATAACAGAGCTGCAGATCTCATCAATTTAGTCCTCCTTTTGGTGCAATATTTTGCAAACACACTAACAGAATTTCATTTTCCTTTCCATTGATATTTTATAGTCCCATGTCATTAGAAATTCCTCAACAACGTCAGGCTTTTCGGCAAATGTACAAACACAAGAAGATTGGGCCAAATGTGCTTAGTGCTAGATTTCTGGACAACATGCCAGTTTCCTTTGTTCCATTCCCTGCTAGTGGGAATGCTACTAGATGGTTCCCTTTGTCAGGGAATTCTCATGTTGATAATCATCATAATCTGGCCTTTTCCAAAGAAAGTAGGTTTACAATATGTTACCTTTTCCTCTAAACTGTCCTCAGAAATTTCACCATTGGTGCTTTCTGTATGAATTTCTTCCACATGATTGTCACTATCCTGTATAACAACGCACAGAAAGAGTTTACTTTCACTGAAAATCACAAAGGAATATAAAATAGCATCATAATTAATAAGCACTAAAATAAGTGAGTAAATAATTTCCTGCACCATCATAATTGATGGAGCAGGAAAATTCAGAAAATGAGTAAAAAATATAATTTAAAAATGAAAGCTTGTATGTTTCATTCAGGGCTATTCCTAGCACAACGGAGCTGGAGATCTCATCTATTTAGTCCTCCTTTTGGTGCAATATTTTACAAACACCCAAACAGAATTATAGGAAAATTCAGAAAGTGAGTAAAAAATATAATTTAAAAATGAAAGCTTGTATGGTACATTCAGGGCTATTCCTAGCACAACAGAGCTGGAGACCTCATCTATTTAGTCCTCCTTTTGGTGCAATATTTTACAAACACTCAACAGCATTCATATTTTCCTTTCGATTGATATTTTCTAATCCCATGTCATTAGAAATTCCTCAACAATGTTGGGCTTTTGGGCAAATGTACAAATACAAGAAGATTGGACCAAATATGCTTAGTGCTAAATTTCTGGACAACAGCCCCAGTTTCCTCCGTTCCATTCCCTCTAATGGGAACGCTACTAGTTGATTCCCTTTGTCATGAAATTTTCATGTTTATAATCATCATAATCTGGCCTTTTCTAAAGAAAACAGGATTACAATATGTTACCTTTTCCTCTAAGCTGTCTTCGGAAGTTTCAACAATGGTTCTTTCTGTATGAATTTCTTGTTGAGTTTCATCAACATTATTGTCACTATCCTGTATCACAACGCACAGAATGAGTTCACTTGCACCGAAAATCAGAAAGGAAATTAAATAGCATCATAATTAAAGAGCATTAAAATCAAAACCACTGCCGGGTTCTCAAAAGAAAAGAATCTCTCTGTAAATGGTCAGTTAAGAAGACTTTCAAAAGCATATGGTAGGAAGCATGGAATGTTGATGATTGCAGCATCGTGTGACATTCTCCAGGTCGTTCTCCTCTGGACTGAGTTGAGACGATCTGTGAGAGAGCCCATGTGTTGGGTGTGCCCATGTGATGGGTGTGCATCAGACTCTGGACTGAGTTGTGATGACGTGTGGTCTCTTGTCTACTCCTTTGGACTGGGTTGAGATGACTTGAGATGGTCTCTTGCCTTGTACTCCTCTAGACTGAGTTGAGTCGGCTTGAGATGGTCTCTTGCCTTGTAGTCCTATGGACTTAGTTGAGTCGGCTTGAGATGGCTCTCCAGATAGTACTCCTGTGGAATCAGTTGAGTGATCTGTTGAGAATGACGTCCTTGTGGGTGAGCACAGGTGGACGTGTCCCTAGTGGCTGAGCACTAGAGGATGTGAGAGATCCCTTGCTATATTGTCAGAGAGTGAGAGTTTGGTAAAACCATAATTTATGTTGTAAAGGGTACAAGTCAGCCCCACCATGCAAAGATAATTAATATTATTAATTATATTATTAAGTTGTACAGGTCGGACCTATTGTGCCAATAGACACATCTATTTGATGTCATAGGATTTGTAGAAATAAGAGATAGATCCCCATTGTGGATCATCTCTCTCACATGCAAAACGCATGGTCTGAAATTATGAGGTCTGAAATTAGGGCGCACTTTCCTAGGCGCCAGCTTTCTCAGTCATTGCAGCACCCTCTTGTGTGCTAGGGTT
>SNQJ01S0010688.1:218413-230460 GCA_010110895.2 Picea sitchensis | reverse complement strand
ACATCAGAGTAAGAAAAGAAAAACAAAAAGATGTGGGAGGAAAGTGGTATCAAAGCCTAACAACTACAATCAAGCCTACAAAACCTACTATATAGTTTAGAACTTCGCCAAGCACATCCAATGGTATGTACAATCCAAGAGAATTCCCATACAAGTTTGAGTCAAACAAAAAGACTCCCATTCCTTTTTACACTAGATGTACTTATAATATGATTCATAAAACTTGTGTCCTTATGCATTATAAAAATATATATTCTTGCTGATGTGAAATACATGTAAAGCTTGAAACATGTACATATATAGTTCTGTTTCTTGTATCATCAACTATTATAGAGAAAATCATTCTTAGCAAGTAGTTTAGTGTTCAATGTCATGAGATTGGAATAGACTATGTAGTATGTTGCTTGTACATTCATATTTTAGTGGCTATGAAAATAATGTCCCTATGGTGTGTGTGTGTGTGTGTGTGTGGAGAAAGAATTAAGTTTGGTCAACGTGAAGGTTATCAACATCATTAGGGCCAATCAATCGTCCCTTGTAGAGCACTCCTTCTTCTTCCCTAGAATTTTTGGATGGAAGGACGATCAATCACCCACCCCAGGAGCAGTTGTTAACCCAATGGAACACCTTGTATTTGAACCTATGAACACTTGGCAACATGACTTTGAATAGTCAGTTCATACCGATTGAACCAACCCACATTCTAGTCCAATTGAGTCTTTCTAGGTGACAAGGTGCCATTGTCGTTGGTAGTTGAGCTACCCTCCATCTAGATATTACAGGGAAGAGAGGGGATCCTATGAGGATTTTCTTGAAAAAATAATCAAACACCATTTGAAGGGTCATATAGTTTGTCTCACACACATGATAATGTAAATCCCTTTGTTTCTTAGCATGCAAACAATAAAAAAGGGGGGATTGAAGAGGTAGACTTACCTAATAAATCATTAATTATTGGAGATCTCGTATAAAAGAAAGTGATAAAAAAATTATGACAAGATGAGGGTGAGAAATAATAAAACACCATTTGAAGGGTCATATAGTTTGTCTTACACATGATAATGTAAATCCATTTGTTTCTTAGCATGAAAACAATTAAAAAAAGGGAATTGAAGAGGTAGACTTACCTAATAAATCATTAACTATTGGAGATCTCGTATAAAAGAAAGTGGTACAAAAATTATGACAAGATGAGGGTGAGAAATAATAAAACACCATTTTAAAGGTCATATAGTTTGTCTCACACACATGGTAATGTAAATCCCTTTGTTTCTTAGCATGCAAATAATAAAAAAAAGGGGGGAATTGAAGAGGTAGACTTACCTAATAAATAATTAACTATTAGAGATCTAGTATAAAAGAAAGTGATAAAAAAATTATGACAAGATGAGGGTGAGAAATAATAAAACACCATTTTAAGGGTCATATAAAGAAAGTGATAAAAAAATTATGACAAGATGAGGGTGAGATAATAAAACATCATTTTAAGGGTCATATAAAAAAAGTGATAAAAAAATTATGACAAGATGAGGGTGAGAAATAATAAAACACCATTTTAAGGGTCATATAAAGAAAGTGATAAAAAAATTATAACAAGATGAGGGTGAGAAATAATAAAACACCATTTTAAGGGTCATATAGTTTGTCTCACACACATGATAATGTAAATCTCTTTGTTCTTAGCATGCAAACAGTGAAAAAAAAGGGGGCGAATTGAAGAGGTAGACTTACCTAATAAATCATTAACTATTAGAGATTTCGTATAAAAGAAAGTGATAAAAAAATTATGACAAGATGAGGGTGAGAAATAATATTTTATTATTATAAGATCAACTCATTAAGTAACTATATTGAATAACACTACTTGATAAAAACATCTCTATAGAAAACTAATTTCTAATTAAATTAAATTCTTTTTTTTTTTTGTAGTGGGAAAACCAGTTATTTTAGTCACCATTATTAAAGGAAAACTAAACCACCATTATTCAAAGAAAACCATGTCACTTGAAATAACTGGCTAATGAAATCTTGGACCAAGACAAACTCTTAACCAAACATTAAATTAAATTAAATTAAATTCTCATCACCTAACCATGAAAATATAAAGAGAAAAAAATAGAAAAATAGAAAAATTGAGGATGAAATATATACGATATTAGAAACTTGCTATTTCGTCCAGATTTGTCTAGCCAAATTTAAAAAAAAAAAATAGGAAAGTTAGACATGGTCATGAAAATACGAGTAGTTTCTAAATTTATCAAATAAATAAATAAATAATTTAATAATAAAAATATTTTAAAATTAATAATTTATAAATATATATTTTTTAAATTTAATAGAAAAATAATTTTAAAATTAATAATTTAAGAATAATTTTTTTTTAAATTTAATAAAAAAATCATTTTAAACCAGCGACTGAGAACAAGACTATATAGCAGCGCAAGATATCCCTAAAATAAATAAAGAAAGAAAAATTACACATGAATTTTACCGTGAGTTAAATAAAATGATCGTAATTCAAAGAACCTTTAACTCAAATTTATAAACCATACGCAGGCGAACTTGAAAGTTCGTGTCCGTAGGCGGTGTGCTTCGCCAACCAAATTTCAAGGGCCGCTTTATCGAGTACCAATTGTGCTTCACTTGGTTTGGAAGAAGTTGAAACTTGACCGGTTATCACCGTTTAAAACCAACATGCCCTGTCACGTGTGGGCAGCCCAGTCCGTACAGAAGAAGACAAGTGGATGGATGAGGATGCACATAACTTTGAAAGTTTCAAATTAGCAATCACTACCTGTTATACATCCATGCATGCACAGGCTTTGTTTTACTTGGAAGTTGGCCTTCCTCGGAAGTTGAGAAAGCGAACATAAATGCCCACCATTTTCATCCATCACTGTGTAGAAACCAGTCAAATTAAATCAGAGAGAGCTTTCAGAGATCTCGACTTCACTGGTTTCCTCTTTTGATAATAATGAGGACGACGCTCAGGCTTCCCAATATTTCCCTTCATAAATGAAATTAAACAAGAAGCAGCTCTATACCTTTCGTCGGGAAGGGGAAGATCATTTTGATGCGTCTTCCCATTCCCATCTGAAATACTTCGACGATGACAACATTGAGAATCAAACCCTACTGCAATTTTATCAATACTGTGGAGTTCTTCGTTTCTTTTCAAAAGAATCCCGCAGACTGAATTATATGATCTCTGCTCAACTTCCTGCCCGCATGATTTTTGCCTTCTACCATCTGCCTGTTCGCAAATGCCAATGTCTTCTTTCTCCTCGCCCTGTCTCATATTCAAGCCCAAGCCAGTTCTTCTGCTCCTTTTTCCTTTCGTTCTCATTATTTTGGGAACTGCAAGCTCTCGATTAGTCGATTGACCCAATTCTTTTGCAGGTTCCTTATAAGTAGCACAATCCTCGTCTCTGTCAAAGTTGTGGATGCCCATTTTTTTGTCTTTTTCAGAGCTGGTGTTCTCTTCCTCATCTAACCTGCCAACCCTAGTGTTGAGAAAATCTTCCCACAAGGAAAACTTTCCATCGTCCATCTGTACAAAATATGGACTGTTGAGCATCGCCCTCCTCACCTGCACTGAAAGAGGAAGACCTTCCGAAGTTACGTTGTTGACATTCCTTAGCATAAGCTTGCAACCGGCTTCTCTCACTGTCAATCCAGCAACTTCTTCTGAAAATACTCTCACCAGTGCTGATTCAAGCACTTGCTCTTCTTCTGCTACTTGTAACAACGCCTTCCCACAAGGCATTGTATTTGTTTTCATTTCTGAAAACATCAGACAGACAGATATTATTGAAGTAAATTACAGAAATGGTGTGCCATTAATGCTGCATGATCATGTACAGTAGCGTACCTGCTTTGCTAGTGTACGCCAGTCTTTTGGGAGAATATGATTACAACACAACAATAAAAGAAAATAAAGCACAGCTAAATCAGTCAAATTATTATAATAAAAAATACGCAACTGACTTGTAAGAGCTGCTTTATTCCATGCCCTAATTTCTGACTGATGGCTTACACTCAAGGGTCATTGAATTCATACAAGAGGTGTTTTTCAGTATATTTTCTGCAGATAAACTAAACTATCACCTGGCACTCTCAGTTTTGTTGAAATCATCATCATCATCCTCGACATAAGCCTGAGACAACACAGTTACAGCCAGACAAAAACCTATTCAGTATATGGTATTTACTTCCTATAAAACTAGCAAACCTTTCTCTCACAAACAATCTGATCTGGTTAATGTGTGGCCCAATGACGAAAATTCTCAAAAAATGGTTGAATATAAACTATAGACTGTAAACTAACTGTGAGGGAATATAGATGAGATTAGGGCACGCACCCCATGCCCTAACCAAAGCGCGCATATACAATGCATTCACAGGCCCTTCCCATGGTAGTTTGAACTGATGGTATTTTAACTATTTAAAACAAAACTATCGCAGACGAACGGACGTTGGCTAGTATTTTAGGTTAACATGTAAAATACCTGCTGATTTGCGTCTGCCATTGTATTTGCCTTCCTGCAAGTATAACTGGGGAGATTCGGTATCCTGATCTTTTTCTGATTATTTATCCTGCTACCGTTTTGCATGGATTGCTCACTATCATCGGTGGTGGGTTTTGCGAAGAATGCTCGGACAAATGAGGGAACATCCCATGGAGACTTGTTCACAGTGCAAACCCTAAGTTTCTCTATCTCCTCCTCGCCGCCTGCAACAACCGGACTTAACATCTCCTTCTCGTTCCCCTCCCCCTCCTCCTTGCTGGGTATTGCAAGGAATGGCGGGGTTCGCATTAACTTGACAGAATCTGAGCCATCGTCAGCATTATCGTTTGGCTTCGTCCTGCCCGCCATGTTTGCAGCCGAGATGGGGAGATTGGATTGCGCCTCGATATATTGGTGATGGTGGTTTAGTACTACTGGATTTGGAGTTGGATGGACGGATTCTGTAAACGATTTCATGCCGAGAACGGCCAAAGTATCTGAGATTAGGGCATCATGAAAAGAGGCTTCAATTGCTGCTGCCGGTGGAGCATCGGCAGAAGTAGAAACAAAAGACGAAAAGCGATCCGGGTTTCTAATCCTCATGGCTGGAATGAATGGATGGCGCAGAGAAAAGAAAGAAACTGAGTATTGCCAAGGTTTACAATGGAGGAGGGAGGAGGACGAGGGGGATTAGGGCAACGGGCGTCGTTCTGGAATCTGGTGTGAGATTAGAATCTCTTAAAGTGATGACCTCATAGCCAGGGAAAGCATCCAATAATATCCAATCAATCCAATTCAGAGAAACACGCATCTCGAGTACATTATTCCGATCAAAATTACATCGCATTGAAAAAGTAGGGATTCACCCTTTTGTACGGATGTATTTTTGGGTGGGGGCGCATTGAAAAAGTAGGGATTCACCCTTTTGTACGGATGTATTTTTGGGTGGGGGAGAAACGTTGAAGGTACGCGGGCAAATATCATGTCCAACATATATACGGTACGATTTCAAGTCTCTTTAGATTCATGAGTTTGTATATTCCAACATATATGGTTAGGATCGAATTCTCTTCCAACATATACAGTACGATTTGGAGTCTCTTTAGATTCATGAGTTTGTATATGCATAAAAATTTGAAGTCTCTTCATACTCATGAATTTGTATATGCATTAAACATTTATTCAGATTCATGAGTTTCTATATGCATTAAAAATTCAGAAGAATGGCAAGGTTATTGAATTTTGAATCAAAGACAATATAACATAATTATTTCTGAGTTTTATTCATGTTATTATGGGAATTGAATTCGGGTGGGGAGGATAACAATCATACCTCGCAATCATCCAAGCTACACTCAATTGACATTGACGCTTTTTTTTTCCTTACTCATTCTTATTGAAAAAGAAGACATAAAGAATTGAAGAGGAGTTCTCAAAAAGAATAGAAGAAGAATGGGAGAGAAATAGAAGTCACTTGGTAAAACCATTTTTTAAGAAAGTTGAATGTAGTTTTAATGAACTTCTCCATTAGAACCACATAAGAAGAAAATGGGAATGAGCCTATAGCTTGTGAAGAAGTGAAAGACCTTGAGAAGGAAAGAAGTGAACTTGCAATTCACTTGGTAATGCAAAAGAGCCCATAAATATGTGAATTTTAAGTAAATATAACAAAAATAATTTCTATTGTTGGGTAGAATTCAATTATGCTTCTTGTAATCTTGATGGACACTAAGACTTTTGGGTATCTAGAGAAAAAGGGCTTGGTACAATGTTCTTGCATTTTATACTAATAGTGAAAGCACTTAGACATGCATGCATACACAATTTTCTTCCATGCATGTGTGTATTTTAATAGGATGCTTTAGTTATGTTATTCATGTGAGTGCTTTCCACGTTGTGTATGTGATACACAGAACAAGGTTCACACCATGTTAAATTTTGTTTTACATCATTTGGAATAAGAGTGGGAGGGATCCATGTAGTTAATACAACTCCAATAAGAGGAGAAAACTAGGTAGAGGTTATTTATGAGAAAAAACTCCATGTGCTTGTTAGTAGAATTATAGAAGGGAACAAGTTGGGTATAGTTGCATGAGGGAGAAACCACTCCAATAGTGTGGAGAATGGGTATATATTGAGAGTGTTGAAGAGAATATTTGGGTTTGTGTCACGCCCCCAAAATTCATTCCCAAGTCCAACCATGGCATCTTGTGGATGTGTGATATTGTGGCGGTTCTCTCTTGGTAGCTTGGCTCAACCAAGGATACTTCACCTAGACCACACCTCTTCACCTAGAGTATACCCATATTTTGTTCTAGGCTACAGATGAGTCACATCCTTAGTCTATGAAACTTAGTTGTATACTTAGACATTTGTTAACATTCTATAACACTTAGTCAATCAAGCATACAACAAAAAACATGAGTGTTGAAGAGCATATTTGGGTTTGTTTCACGCCCCCAAGAGTCATGCCCAAGTCTAACCTTAGCATCTCATGGATGTGCGACACCGTGGAGGTTCTCTCTTCACAACTTGGCTCAACCAAGGATACTTCACCTGGACTACACCTCTTCACCTAGAGCATACTCATACTTTTGTATAGGCTACAAACGAGTCATGTCCTTACTCTATGCAATTCAAATGTATGCTTAGACATTTGTTAACATTCTTTAACACTTGGTCAATTTTTCATACAATAGAAAACATGTGAAACACAAGAGACACAAATATAGTGTGGGTGGCACTAGTAGTGCCTAATTGTTGGGCCAGTTCACACTTGCGCATGTCCTTCTTAACATTAGGAGGTTATGACCCAGGGTTCGTCTAGAATTGACCAACCAAAACCCCAAAGCATCAACATATCTGTTAGTCCCTAAAGTTGCACTCGACTGGTAAGGGTAAGCTAGGGCATCATTGATTTAATTGCAAAGTATTTTTGAGGGTTTTATGATTTGGTTTTGGTATAATGGTTGAAAACTGGGTTAAGCTTATAGCATGGCATGAAAATCAAGATTAAAACATTGCATATCCCATTGGCTGAATAATAGGTAGATACATAGATGGAGTAAACCAATTTAAGAAAAAGAAAGTGAAATCTTCAATTTGTCAATTTCACAAAGTTTACTTTCAATATATTATAAAGAAAAAGGGGTATCAGCTTGAAATCATTACTTGAAAATTATCTCTACAACAAAATCTTCACTGTATAAATTAACATTCAAGAACCAAAAAACATTGCAATTTGAATAATAAATTCAAGCATGAAAAATGAAATAACAGAGTAGAAAAGAGAAGGTCTAACTATCCATATGCCTTGGCTATTAAGTGTCAATTGAACATACATGCCTTTACAATAATCTCCACAAAAGGTCTCTATAGATCTCCAAATTTTCGACCTTCATAAGGTCTGTCTTCTGTCTATTTAAAACAGCTATGAAACTACCAGATCCTACAATCTAGGACAACTTTAAATGACTAGAATCAAAGAGTATCCAGATCCTAAATTATGTCACTTAAAAATGAGCTACTATTTCCAAAATAGTCCACAACTCAACAGCTTGATATAACAAACATTTCCAGCAATACATTTGACTCTACAAAATAGGGATTTCGTTTGACTCTGTAACGCAGATTGAAGTCTTAGCATTTCCTTGATCAAAACAAGTAATTATTTTCCATATCTCCTGGAGCACCTTTAAACAAAATTGTAACCAATCTTCATGTTACCTTCAAGATAAAATCACAGCAGTGGCTTTGGCATTTTTCTGCTTGAGCTTTGTGGTTAACACAACATTGTGCCAGTAAAGTCTGAAATTGGTTTCCCTGAGTTCCTTAAGCAATGCCCTTTGCTTCTTCTTCTTCTTTTTAAGACTTTGAATTCTTT
The DNA here is from genome assembly GCA_010110895.2 of Picea sitchensis. NCBI lineage: Eukaryota > Viridiplantae > Streptophyta > Pinopsida > Pinales > Pinaceae > Picea > Picea sitchensis. The sequence goes on along the minus strand of SNQJ01S0010688.1, from coordinate 222,069 downwards.
CCTGATGGCGAGCATTCCACTGTTCTATCTGGATCTTTTCCTTCTTTAACTGTTTTATGGTTTTCTGAAATTCTTTAATCTTTTCCTTATCAGTTCTTATCTCGGCCCTGAATCCTGAACAATCTTCAGAGGGTGCAGTTTCATTCAGATTTAAAGTAACACTTGGTTCTTTGGCTTTAACCTGGTATTTTGAAATCAATTCCGAGCTATGTTCTTCTTCAGAACTTGATGAATCCATAGCTTCAGGTACATCTGGTAAGTAATCTGAATCTTCCAAGCAATCCTGTTTTTCTTCAGGGAATTCACTGATGCCTTTAGCCATCTCTTTAGCCTTAGCTAATCTAGTTGAAGCTATCATTACAGGGCCTGTAGGTGATGTAAGTTTTCCCTTTCCTTTGCTGATAGATTTCTTGGGAAAAAGAGTCTTTTTTGCTCTTTTCCTAGTGCTTGTTTCAACATCCTCAGAATCATCATCTATGATTATGGTGTTTTCTTCCTTAATGGTTGGATTGAACATTGCTTTTGAGTTCATCCTATACTTATTAGTATCCCTGGTTGAATTTCTCCGAGGTTTTTGTGATACACACGCACCTTTTTTCCTTTTTCCTTTGACTGCAACGTTCTTTTTGCCGGTGGATAACATTTCACACTTGACTGCAGTTTGAGCAATGAGATCATTATCTGACTCTATCTCTTCTTTGACATCTTCCTTAAGAGGCATTTCATTTTTGGGCTCCCATCTAGGTCTCTTACTCCTGCTCTTCTTAGTTACCTTGATATCAGAAGATTCGTCTTTTACAGGGTTTTCATCAACAATATCTCAACTCCGTTTAACAACTTTCCTCCCTCTGCCCTTTTTCAGCTTATTTGATTGAGTAATAGGTTTTAAGAATTCCGTGAGCCAATTCCAAGGCTTCTGTAGTTCATTCAGGGTAGACATGACTAGGGTTTTAATCAGGACTTGATGGAACAAACTGCCTTTGGCATTAATGGAAATCGACTGCACCTTCTTGGACATTTTTGTCAAACTTTTAAGCAGGAAATAAGGAAGGTTTAAAGAGTAGTCACAATTTAGAGGCATCCGTATTATGATATGGTAGATGTAGATCAAAGAAAACCTCCCTTCGCAGGTGATGTATCTGTGAATCACCACAAGGGTAATGTGCCATTTAGGTCGAACCCAGCTGCAAGGAATTCCCCTTCTCCAATCCGGATTTTGCTTATCTAGGAGGAATTGATTCACAAATTCAGTGACGACGTTTTCCTTCTTCCACCATCTTTCCCCTCCAACTATGAGCCTGCAAGCCTTGGCTATAGTCTACTCTGTCACCAGCATCAACATTTTGTCGATTTCGACCTCATGACCATCGAACTTCAAAGCAAATTCCATGGAAACCTGTTCGTCATATCCTTGAAATGTAGTGAGGAACTAAAAACACCCGGTGTCTCTGAATCTTTGAGCCATCTGAGGGTAGGCTTCAAGGAGTTCGGCACCTTCTGGTTCGATTATGGCAACTTGTCCACTCCACTTTGGCACCATTAAACTCAAATCTACATTTAACACCCTCGGGTTCCAAATTCCCTTCCTGCAATTGTTGATATATGCCTATTGCTTTGAATGGATACCTGTATTTCTCCCTGCAAGGCTAAACTAAAACAACTTGAGCCGATCACATAATAATCATTAAACAACATGTGATTTTGAAATGAACCCTGCGTGCATGCATAGCGATTATGTTTTGAACTTGATGGATTTAGAAATGATTACCAAATTCTCGTGGGAACACACGAACTCTTAACTCATGATCTTGTTATCATAACTAAATCGGGATAGCAGGCGCACGTTATGGCATGATTATTTGGCGCTACGGGAATAGGCTTATTCCCATAGCATGTTTGACAACTTGAAATTTGAAAATTCCAATGGCATAAAGGAGACAATTCTAGTTTAAACAATGTTTTTCATAATCAAAACTCAAATAAATCATCAAAGATTTTTAGTGCAAACCATGAAATATCCAAAATCTAAAAAATGAAAACAACTGAAAGTGGAAAATGAGGGATGGGTAAGGAGTGTTTAGGACAAGGGTTTCTTACTTAAACCAAGACAAAATTAGAGACTAACATTGGCTCCTTCTGGGGATGGAGTTTTGATACTAAACTCCAAGAACTGCAGACCATTGCCTTTCCTTTATCTCCGATTCATTTATTTCCTTGTGACTGCCAGTCTTTTATTCTCTGCATAACTGTAAAAACAAGTCCATTGGGTATATAAAGTCTTTATTGAAAGAAAACCTACTGTATTAACTCTAACCTATCGTACCTTTAGATGAAATAATGATTCAAGAACCTCCCATTCACTGGGCCCCCAAAAATTTCAGTGTTGTCTAAATTATGAAGGAGGAAAGTGTTATTGTTCATTACCTTAGTTATCTTGAAAGGACCATACAACAGATTATCAAACTTTCCATATTTTTCTTTATCTTCTCTCCTGGCATCCCATATCAATACCAAATCTCCTTCATTGAAAACATCTTTCTTGGTTCCTTTATCAAATGTAGCCTTGATTTTGTTCTGATGAGCGACAACTTTCTGGTTAACCTGTTCTCTGGCCTGTTGAACTTCAATGAGATGAAAAATCCTTCTTTGTACATCATTGGGTTCTTCCTATTCTTCTTGTAAAAACTTTAAAACTAGAAGGCCCAATTGAGTTGGAAGGATAGCTTCTGTGCCATATACCATCTGGAAGGGAGATGTCCCAATAGCTTTCTTGTTGCTAATGTGATCAACCCATAAAGCAAATTTCAACTTAGAATCTCATGCTTTTTTATTTTCTGCCAACAACTTTTTGATAATCCTTACCAGTGTCTTATTGGAAGATTCAGCCAAACCGTTTCCCTGGGGGTAGTAGGGAGTAGAATGAACCAATTTGATATTTTATTTATTGCAGAATTCAAGCATGGAATTTGACTTAAAAGCATGTGCATTATCAGTGACCAACTTTTTAGGACAGCCAAACCTAGAAAAAATATATCCCTCTAGAAATTCCATGATTACCTTGTCTGTAGTATTTTGAGTCAGAATTGCTTCTATCCACTTTGTAAAGTAATCAGTGGCTGTAAGAATTCATCTATGCTGCCTTGATGAAGTGGGATTAATTTCTCCAATGAAATCTAATCCCCACTGTTGGAACGGTCTGTGGGCAATGATTTGTTTCAGAGGCATGGATATAAGTTTCTGTTTTCCGACAAATTTTTGACAAGGTTCACATGCCCTGACCTGAGAAAAAATATTTGAGAATAGAACTGGCCAGTAATAGCCTGCTCTCAAAATTTTGAAGGCAGTTGCCTTCCAATGATGATGCCCTCTGCAAACACCATGATGTNGCATCTTAATAGAAAGCCATTGGGATCTTTCCAAAATAGGGTCTGATCAATAATACAATATTTTACAGCTCTCAACTTTAATAATTTGTATTTTGATTTATCCAATTCTAGGGGACATTGAAAATTCAGCAAGAAAAATACGATGTCCTAATACCATTCTGAAGAAACATACTTGTTGTTTATTTGTAAATCATTTTCTTCAATCTGAGCAGAAGAGTCCTGTGTCATATCTGAAAGATGGTATAATCCAATTTCTTTGTAATTCGATTC
>SNQJ01S0010688.1:190060-218403 GCA_010110895.2 Picea sitchensis | reverse complement strand
GGTAGGCTTTATGGTGAGATCGTATTCCAAGATTTTGGTTATCCATTTCCCCCTCTTACCTTCACAATCGGGCTGGACCAATATTTCTTTGACTACACTACTTGGGACATAAGCAATAATTTTTGATTGAAGAATATACACTCTGATAGATTTTAAAGCCTTCACTAAGGCATAAGCTTGTTTTTCTATTAGATCATACTTCAATTCAGAATCCCTAAGAGTTTTGCTAAAGAATGAGATAGGTTGCTTGTGACCTTGTTCATTTATTTGCAGAAGAACAACGGCTATGGTATTTTCTGATGAAAATGAAAAAATCATGAACTCCTTAGAAAAATCTGGGCTAATTAGAACAGGTGCTTGAACAATAGCCTCTTTGATCTTTTCGAAGGATTGTCTTGCCTCCGGTATCCACTTAATTTCTTCATCCTTTTTCAACATATCAGTGATGTATTTGACAATCTCTGCAAAGTTAGGTATAAACTTCTTTAAAAAATTAATCTTACCAATGAAGGATTGAATGGAATTTTTATTTATCGGAATTTCGATTAGCTGAATAGCCTTTACTCTTTCTGGATCTATTTTAATTCCTTCAGAAGAAACAATATGTCCAAGACACTTACCTTCCTCCACGACAAAATGTGATTTTTTGGGATTAAGTGATATGCCGTACTTCCTGGATTTCTCAAAGGTCCGCTTCAAATGTTGTAAATGATCTTCATCTAATGCTGAAAACACAGTGATGTCATCAAGGTAAATTACCACAAACCTATCTTTCTCTCCAATGAAAGTTATATCCATAGCTCTTTGAAATGTAGCCATAATGTTCATCAACCCAAAAGGCATCTTTTCGTACATAAAGGTGGCCCATGGAGTGGTAAACGTTGTTTTCTTTTTGTCTTCTTCCATTACTGATATTTGATTGTACCCTAAAAATCCATCTAGCATAGAAATTCTTTTTGCACCAACAACCTTTTGTAAGATATAATCCATTTTTGGTAACGGATAATTATCTTTCAGAGAACACCTATTCAGATTCTGGAAGTCTACACAGAGCCTTATCTCTCCGTTCTTTTGCCTGACGGGCACAAGGTTTGCTACCCATTCTGAGTATCTTAGTGGCACTATGATTTTTGCTTCTAGCAGGCTCTTTAATTCCTTTTCTATTATTGGTAACAATAAAGGATTGAATTGCCTGAATTTCTACTTTATAGGTTTTGATCCAGGTTTTAGAGGGATTTTTATGCTGAATAATTTCTGTATCAAACACTTTCAAATCTTCATAAGACCAGGCAAATATATCTGAATATTGTTTCATTAATTCAATATATGCTTCCTTCTGCTTTTTTGATAGTTTCCTGGATACTTTTACCAACCTGGGATTTGCATCTGGACTAATGTCACAGTCTTCCACGTCTGTTTCTTCCGTTTGGATAACAACCTTCTTGGAGACATCATTGTGATCAAACAGTCTTTCTAATGGAACCAAACCCTTAGGCAGATGGTTTGTCTTCAATTCGATGATCTTGTGACCAGCAATAGTATCTTGAAGAATTTCTGCATTGTGTATTTCTTCTTCTGCATCTTCATCATCTTGATCAATTGAAATGTTAGAAAATTCTTCAATGGTTTTCATAAATCTCTGAATTTCCTCATCATATTTAAAAACCTGCCAGTGTTTTATATTATCCGGGATTGAAGGTCATCTGACTTCAATTTGAAACTTCAGATTAGGAAACATCGGAGTTTTAAAATTGCTTGCTGCAAATGGCAAAGAATTAGCCTGCTAATTTAAATCCCTCTGAACAAAAGTAATATTGAATGCCAAGAAGAAGTTATCTATATAATCTCACACCTCATTTCTGTATTGTTTCAATCTTTGCTTCTTGGTTTGATATATGTTTCTAACCTGGTGAACAATAAGTTCAGAGTCTCCAAAAATAGACAACTCATTTATTCCCATGTCTCTTGCAGCTTTCAATCCTAACAACAAAGCTTCATACTCACTGATATTATTAGTTGTGTCAATTTCAAGTTTATATGACATTGGAATAACCTCCTTGGTAGGGGAAATGAAGAAAATACCAGCTCTAGAACCTTCTTTAGAACTAGCCCCATCAAAATACATTTTCCAAACAAAATGGTCTTCACTATCTCTTACTGTAGTTATTAACTTTCTGACTGATACCTCTGCCATTTCCTCATCCATATGAAAAATAGAAGAGCCTAGATCATCTTCTACAACATATATAGGGTGATTAGTGGGGTTATCATGATCACTTACCAAATAAGCCAGTCTGACTTCTCTGTATAATCTCCGTTGTTCACCACCAAAAACAGGTATGGTTGCGTAGCTTAGGTCCATCTGTAGAGTGCCACCTACCTTTTTAGCCCAAGATCTTGAAAGAAGCATCCCAAATTTTAGTGGTATGTCAGCCACGATAAGATCTAACACCACACTCTTCATAGGTAATTGGGAAAGAGTTACGACCACATCTTTCATAAGCCCAAGACATTTGAATTTCTTGGAATCAAAAGAATATAGATCATGATATGGTGTAGTAATGTCTAACCCTAATTATTCCATCACCACCTTAGGCATAACATTATGCGAAGCACCAGAATTCATTAAGCAATTGTGCAATATCTTGTCATGGATATTTAGTGAAATGTAAAAAGGTGGAGAGGCATCAATTTTGTCTTCAATGTGAGGTCCAATAGTAATAGCAGGGTTTTCGTCTTCAAGGTTGACTGTATCTGAGAAAGTGACATGAGTTGGAGCTTCTAGAGCCTTAAGGACAGTTTTTCTGAATGGTTCTTTTTTCAGAAGTTCTAATAATGGAACTGGAATCTTAATTTTGTTGATTTCATGTTCGAGATTGAAAACAGAGACATTTTTATCTAGTTCCCTTATATCAACAGTGCTATCTTTGACAAGTTGCTTCAATGAATGATCTGCTTGAACATTAGGAACACCTTTGGTTGCCCCTATCTTACCTAAAGTACTGGCTTTCTTTGTAGAAATATGTATATGTACTTTAGGCACCTGAGAACTAGATATGAGATTATATCTTTTCCCTGTAGGTTCATGCTGGACAATCTCTTCTCCATCCCCTTCCTCAAACTGTTTTTCAATCAAAGTATTTTCATATTCTTGTTGTGTTACCTGTAAAGGGACCAATTTAGAATCAGTCAAGTGAACTGTAGAGTCTTCTTCTATACCATCATTATCTTCCTCCTCATCTACTGCATTATTTTGAAAAGGAGGTAATACCTTTTGGTCATCTTGATTTTTTCTTTCTCTTGGTAGAATCTGGAGTACATTGTTTGGTCTCCTGAATTGATTTGGATTTCTATAATCGCCCTCCTATGCAGGTCTATTGGGTTGTTTTTGTTCCATCTTCAACCTTGCCATCTCAGAAGTCAAATTTTTCAACATCTTTATCATTTCATCCATTTTAATATCAGATGCTGAATTAGAAGATGAAGGCATCTCTTCTTTTTTCTTTTCTCTATCTCTGTCACTTCTAGATTTCAATTTGTCTGTTGATAATATGTTTGATTCCACCTCAATCACTGCATCTTGCATTAGGCTGAGGGTAGTGGCTCTTATTTCCCTAAGCAATAAGGAAAATTCAACATCGAATGCATTGGCAAATGTGATTTTGGCTGATGCCTCTGAAGGTTTTATCTCCTTTGGAATTTTACCGTACATCAGGTTGAACCTTTTGGTAAAATCAGGAATTGATTCTCCTTGTTTCCTCCTTAAAGCACCAAATTCAGTAAGATAATACTGAAAATCTTTTTTATCTGCCCATCGATTTAGAAAGGCCTCATCTAAGGCTATAATATCAGCTATTGAGTTAGGAGGCAAACTTCTGAACCCCTTTCTCGCTTCCCCATATAAACTTGGTACGAATAATTTCATCCATACATCAGCATGTTCTACATTAAAATTGTCTGCAAAACTATAAAATGAACTCAAATGTTCTTCAGTAGTAACTGATCCTTCTCCATTAAATCTGGGTAAATATCTCATATAATCATTTGGTGGGAAAGCATACATGACTTGAGGAAGTACTAGAGGAGCATACCTAGCTACAACTATTTGGTCCATTCTGTCTGTGGCCATATTAGCTGTGTTTAGAGTTTGGGGGATAAGCAAGATTGGCGATGTTGTGGGTGAAACAATCCCTTGTGTTTTACAACTTATGTGTATTGTCCTTGAACTTTGTCTTTCAATAGATGTAGATTTCTCTTCTGGACTTTGATCAGCTAATGGACTGAGAAACAGAGGATTATGAAAATAATAATAATGTGTTCCGAAATCTTCATGTGAGAAAGATTCACAAGATGATGCAGAAGTCTTTGTTTCACTCTTAACACTTGTGCTGTGAACTCTCAAATCTCCAGTTTCAGACAACAAGTAAGGATATTCCTGTTTAATAAGTTCAATAAGCAACTTCCTTTGTTCTGAGATTAATTCTGAAACATTTGTTGGGAATGAAACTATATCAGACTCGACAATAGGTTTAATTTCACTTTCAGGTTTCAAATCTTCATTTGCTTGGGTTTTAATGATCTCAGAAGATTCTGCCTGAGAACTTTCTGAAGATAATTTCCCTTTTGAATGTGAAGGCTGACCAAGAAGAACTTTAGGCTTTCTTAGTATTTTTTCAGGGTCTGGCACTGCTACTACAGTCTCGGGATTTGGATTTTTCCTTGTTACTGGTCTCTTATTTGATGGTGGAGGATTTTTGGGAATTTTAGGTCCTTTCCCTTCTTTCTTAGGAGCCAGAATTACTACAGAGGAGTCGCCAGGTGAATAATCATAGTCTTTAGAAAATGTCCAAAATCTTGTTCACCATCAAGATCTGAATCTAAACTTGTTGTTTCCCTAGGGAAGTTATCTTCATTTCTTCGCTCCCCGGCAAAGGCACCAAAAATGTTAGTCCCTAAAGTTGCACTCGACTAATAAGGGCAGGCTAGGGCATCATTGATTTTATTGCAAAGTATTTTTTAGGGTTTTATGATTTGGTTTCGGTATAATGGTTGAAAATTGGTTCAAGCTTACAGCATGGCATGAAAATCAATATTAAAACATTGCATATCCCATTGGCTGAATAATAGGTAGATACATAGATGGAGTAAACCATTTCAAGAAAAATAAAGTGAAATCTTCAATTTGTCAATTTCACAAAGTTTAATTTCAATATATTATAAAGAAATAGGGGTATCAACTTGAAATCATTACTTGAGAATTATCTCTACAACAAAATCTTCACTGTATAAATTAACATTAAAGAACCAAAAAGCATTGCAATTTGAATAATAAATTCAAGCATGAAAAATGAAATAACAGAGTAGAAAAGAGAAGTTCTAACCATCCATATGCCTTTGCTATTAAGTGTCAATTGAACATACATGCCTTTACAATAATCTCCACAAAAAGTCTCTATAGATCTCCAAAATTTTGACCTTCATAAGGTCTGTCTTCTGTCTATTTAAAACATCTATGAAAATACCAGATCCTACTATCTAGGACTACTTTAAATGACTAGAATCAAAGAGTATCAAGATCCTAAATTATGTCACTCAAAAATGAGCTATTATTTCGAAAATAGTCCACAGCTCAACAGCTTGATATACCAAACATTGCCAGTAATACATTTGACTCTACAAAACAGGGATTTGGTTTGACTCTGTAAAGAAGATCAAAGTCTTATCATTTCCTTGATCAAAATGAGTAATTATTTGCCATATCTCCTGGAGCACCTTTAAACAAAATTGTAACCAATCTTCATGTTACCTTTAAGGTAAAATCGCAGCAGTGGCTTTGGAATTTTTCTGCTTGAGTTTTGTGGCTAACACAACATTGTGCTAGTAAAGTTTGAAATTGATTTCCCTGAGTTCCTTAAGAAACGCCCTTTGCTCCTTCTTCTTCTTTTTAAGACTTTGAATTCTTTCCTGCTGGCGAGCATTCCACTGTTCGATCTGCATATTTTCCTTCTTTAACTGCTTTATGCTTTTCTGAAATTCTTTAATCTTTTCCTTATCAGTTCTTATCTCGACCCTGAATCCCGAACAATCTTCAGAGGGTGCAGTTTCATTCAGATTTAAAGTAACACTGGGTTATTTGTCTTTAACTTGGTATTTTGAAATCAATTATGAGCTATGTTCTTCAGAACTTGATGAATCCATAGCTCCAGGTACATCTGGTAAGTAATTTGAATCTTCCAAACAATCCTATTTTTCTTCAGGGAATTCACTAATGCCTTTAGCCATCTCTTTAGCCTTAGCTAATCTAGTTGAAGCTCTCGTTACAGGGCCTGTAGGTGATGTAAGTTTTCCCTTTCCTTTGTTGACCGATTTCTTGGGAAAAGGAGTCTTTTTTGCTCTTTTCCTGGTGCTTGTTTCAACATCCTCAGAATCATCATCTATGATTATGGTGTTTTCTTCTTTAATGGCCTAATTGAACATTGCTTTTGAGTTCATCCTATACTTATTAGTATCCCTATTTGAATTTCTCCGAGGTTTTTGTGATACACACGCCCCTTTTTTCCTTTTTCCTTTGACTGCAACGTTCTTTTTGCTGGTGGATGGCATTTAAGACTTGACTGCAGTTTGAGCGATGAGATCATTATCTAACTCTATCTCTTCTTTGACATATTCCTCAGGAGGCATTTCATTTTCGGGTTCCCATCTAGGTCTCTTACTCCTACTCTTCTCAGTTACCTTGATATCAGAAGATTCATCTTTTACAGGGTTTTCATCAGCAATATCTCGATTCTGTTTAACAGTTTTCCTCCCTGTGCCCTTTTTCATCTTATTTGATTGAGTAATAGATTTTACGGATTCCGTGAGCCAATTCCAGGGATTCTGTAGTTCATTCAGGGCAGACATGACTAGGGTTTTAATTAGGACTTGATGGAACAAACTTCCTTTGGCATTAGTGGAAATCGACTACACCTTATTGGACATTTTTGTCAAACATTTAAGCAGGAAATAAGGAAGGTTTAAAGGGTAGTCACCATTTAGATGCATCAATATTCTGATATGGTATATGTAGACCAAAGAAAACCTCCCTTCGCAGGTGATGTATCTGTGAATCACCACCAGGGAAGTGTGCCATTCGGGTCGAACCCAGCTGCGAGGAATTCCCCTTCTCCAATCCATATTTTTCTTATCTGGAAGGAGGAATTGATTCACAAATTCAGTGACGACATGTTCCTTCTTCCACCATCTTTCCCCTCCAACTACGAGCTTGCAAGCCTTGGCTATAGTCTACTCTGTCACCAGCATCAACATTTTGTCGATTTCGACCTCATGACCATCGAACTTCAAAGAAAATTCCATGGAAACCTGTTCGTCATATCCTTGAAATGTAGTGAGGAACTCAAACCACCCAGCGTCTCTGAATCTTTGAGCCATCTGAGGGTAGGCTTCAAGGAGTTTGACACCTTCTAGTTTGATTCTGGCAACTTGTCCACTCTCCTTTGGCGCCATTAAACTCAAATATGCAACTAATGCCCTTGGGTTCCAAATTCCCTTCCTGTAATTGTTGATATATGCCTGTTGCTTTGAATGGATACCTGTATTTCTCCCTGCAAGGCTGAACTAAAACAACTCGAGCTGATCACATAATAATCATTAAACATCAGGTGATTTTGAAATGAAACCTGCACGTGTTCATAGCGATTATGTTTTGAACTTGCTGGATTTATAAATGATTACCAAATTTTCCTGGGAACACATGAACTCTTAACACATGATCTTGTTATCATAACTAAATCGGGATAGCTGGCGCACGTTATGGAATGATTATTTGGCACTACGGGAATAGGCTTATTCCCATAGCACGTTTGACAAGTTGAAATTTGAAAATTCCAACAGCATAAAGGAGACACTTCTAGTTTAAACAATGTTTCTCATAATCAAAACTCAAATAAATCATCAAAGATTTTTAAGGCAAACCATGAAATATCCAAAATCTAAAAAATGAAAACAACTGAAAGCGGAAAATGAGGGATGGGTAAGGAGGGTTTAGGACAAGGGTTTCTTACTTAAACCAAGACAAAATTATAGAATAACATTGGCTCCTTCTGGGGATGGAGTTTTGATACTAAACTCCAAGAAATGCAGACCATTGCCTTTCCTTTATCTCTGATTCATTTATTTCCCTGTGACTGTCTGTCTTTTATTCTCTGCATAACTATAAAAACAAGTCCATTGGGTATATGGAGTCTTTATTGAAAGAAAACCTATTGTACTAACTCTAACCTGTCGTACCTTTAGATGAAATAATCCTTCAAGAACATCCCATTCACTGGGCCCCCAAAAATTTCAGTGTTATCTAAATTATGAAGGAGGAAAGTGTTATTGTTCATTACCTTAGTTATCCTGAAAGGACCATACCACAGATTATCAAACTTTCTGTGTTTTTCTTTATATTCTCTCCTAGCATCCCATCTCAATACCAAATCTCCTTCATTGAAAACATTTTTCTTGGTTCCTTTATCAAGTGTAGCCTTGATTTTGTTCTGATGAGTGACAACTTTCTGGTTAACCTGTTCTCTGGCCTACTAAACTTCAATGAACTGAAAAATCCTTCTTTGTACATCATTGGGTTCTTCCTGTTCTTCTTGCAAAAAATTCAAAACTAGTAGGCCCAATTGAGTTGGAAGGATAGCTTCTATGCCATATACCATCTGGAAGGGAGATGTCCCAATAGCTTTCTTGTTGCTAATGTGATCAACCCGTAAAGCAAATTTCAACTTAGAATCCCATGCTTTTTTATTTTCTGCCAGCAACTTTTTGATAATCCTTACCAGTGTCTTATTGGAAGATTCAACCAATCCATTTCGCCGGGGGTAGTAGGGAGTAGATTGAACCAATTTGATATTGTATTTATTGCAGAATTCAAGCATGGAATTTGACTTTAAAGCTTGTGCATTATTAGTGACCAACCTTTTAGGACAGCCAAACCTGGAAAAAATATATCCCTCTAGAAATTCCATGATTACCTTGTTTGTAGTATTTCGAGTCGGAATTGCTTCTATCCACTTTGTAAAGTAATCAGTGGTTGTAAGAATCCATCTATGTTGCCCTAATGAAGTGGGATTAATTTCTCCAATGAAATCTAATTCCCACTGTTGGAACGGTCCGTGGGCAATGATTGATTTCAGAGGCATGGATATAAGTTTATGTTTTCCGACAAATTTCTGACAGGGTTCACATGCCCTGACCTGAGAAAAAATATTTGAGAATAGAACTGTCCAGTAATAGCCTGCTCTCAGAATTTTGAAGGCAGTTTCCTTCCAATGATGATGCCCTCTGCAAACACCATGATGCAGATCTTGAAAGATTTTCTTAGCCTCCTTTTCATCCACACATCTTAATAGAAAACCATTGGGATCTTTCCAAAACAGGGTCTGATCAATAATACAATATTTTACAGCTCTCAACTTTAATGATCTGTATTTTGATTTATCCAATTTTTGGGGAGATTGAAAATTCAGCAAGAAAAATACGATGTCCTTATGCCATTCTGAAGAAACATACTTGTTGTTTATTTGTAAATAATTTTCTTCAATCTGAACAGAAGAGTCCTGTGTCATATTTGAAAGATGGTATAATCCAATTGCTTTGTAATTGGATTCCGTCATTAATTTGGCAAGACCTTGTCCCTTTATCAGCTGGGTAGGCTTTATGGTAAGATCGTATTCCAAGATTTTGGTTATCCATTTCCCCCTCTTACCTTCACAATCAGGCTAAACCAATATTTCTTTGACTGCACTGCTTGGGACATAAGCAGTAATTTTTTATTGAAGAATATACAGTCTGAAATATTTTAAAGCCTTCACTAAGGCATAAGCTTGTTTTTCTATTAGATCATACTTCAATTCAGAATCCCTGAGAGTTTTTCTAAAGAATGAGATAGGTTGCTCATGACCTTGTTCATTTCTTTGCAGAAGAACAATGACTATGGTATTTTCTGATGCAAATGAAAAAATCACGAACTCCTTGGAAAAGTCTAACTTCTCTGTATAATCTCCGTTGTTCGCCACCAAAAACTAGTATGGTTGCGTAGCTTAGGTCCATCTGTAGAGTGCCACCTACCTTTTTATCCCAAGATCTTGAAAGAAGCATCCCAAATTTTGGTGGTATGTCAGCCACGATAACATCTAACACCACACTCTTCATAGGTAGTTGGGAAAGAGTTACGAACACATATTTCATAAGCCCAAGACATTTGAATTTCCTGGAATCAAAAGAATATAGATCATGATATGGTCTAGTAACATCTAACCCTAATTCTTCCATCACCACCTTAGGCATGACATTATGCGAAGCACCATAATCCATTAATTAATTGTGCAGTATCTTGTCATTGATATTTAGTGAAATGTAAAAGGGTGGAGAGGCATCAATTTTTTCTTCAATGTGAGGTCCAATAGTAATAGGAAGGTTTTCGTCTTCAAGGTTGACTGTATCTGAGAAAGTGACATGAGCTGGAGCTTCTAGAGCCTTAAGTACAATTTTTCTGAATGGTTCTATTTTCAGAAGTTCTAATAATGGTACTGGAATCTTAATTTTGCTGATTTCATGTTCGAGATTGAAAGAAGAGACATTTTTATCTGGTTCCCTTATATCATCAGTGCTATCTTTGACAGGTTGCTTCAATGAATGATCTGCTTGAACATTGGGAACACCTTTGATTGCCCCTGTCTTACCTGAAGTATTGGCTTTCTTTGTAGAAATAGGTATATCTACTTTAGGCACCTGAGAACTAGATCTGAGATTGTATATTTTCCCTGTAGGTTTTTGCTGGACAATCTCCTCTCCATCCCCTTCCTCAAACTAATTTGCAATCAAAGTATCTTCATACTCTTGCTATGTTACATGTAAAGGGACTGATTCAGAATCAATCAAGTGAATTGCAGAGTCTTCTTCTATACCATCATTATCTTCCTCCTCATCTACTGCATTATTTTGAAAAGGAGGTAATACCTTTTGGTCATCTTGATTTTTTCTTTCTCTTGGTAGAATCTGGGGTACATTGTTTGGTCTCCTGAATTGATTTGGTTTTCTATAATCGCCCTTCTGTGCAGGTCTATTGGGTTGTTTTTGTTCCATCTTCAACCTTGCCATCTCAGAAGTCAAAGTTTTCAACATCTTTGTCATTTCATCCATTTTAATATCAGATGCTGAATTAGAAGATGAAGGCATCTCTTATTTTTTCTTTTTTCTATCTCTGTCACTTCTAGATTTCAATTTGTTTGCTGCTAATATGTTTGATTCCACCTCAATAGATGCATCTTGCATTAGGCTGAGGGTAGTGGCTCTTCTTTCCCTAAGCAATAAGGAAAATTTGGCATCGAATGCATTGGCAAATGTGATTTTGGCTGATGCCTCTGAAGGTTTTATCTCCTCTAGAATTTTACCATACATCAGGTTGAACCTTTTGGTAAAATCAGGAATTGATTCTCCTTGTTTCCTCCTTAAAGCACCAAATTCAGTAAGATAATACTGAAAATCTTTTTTATCTACCCATCGATTTAGAAAGGCCTCATCTAAGGCTATAATATCAGCTATTGAGTTAGGAGGAAAACTTCTGAAACACTTTCTCGCTTCCCCATCTAAACTTTGTACGAATAATCTTATCCATACATCAACATGTTCTACATTAAAATTGTCTGCAAAACTATAAAATGAACTCAAATGTTCTTCAGCAGTAACTGATCCTTCTTCATTAAATCTGGGCAAATATCTCATATAATCATTTGGTGGGAAAGCATACATGACTTGAGGAAGTACTAGAGGAGCATACCTTGCTGCAACTATTTGGTCCATTATGTCTGCAACCATATTAGTTGTGTTTAGAATTTGGGGGATAAGCAAGATTGGTTATGTTGTGGGTGAAACAATCCCTTGTGTTTTACAACTTATGTGTATTGTCCCTGAACTTTGTCTTTCAATAGATGTTGATTTATCTTCTGGACTTTGATCAGCTAATGGATTGAGAAACAGAGGATTATCAAAATAATAAGAATGTGTTCTGAAATCTTCAAGTGAGAAAGATTCACAAGATGATGCAGAAGTCTCTGTTTCACTCTTAACACTTGTCCTGGGAACTCTCAAATCTCCAGTTTCAGACAACAAGTATGGATATTCCTGTTTAATAAGTTCAATAAGCAACTTCCTTTGTTCTGAGCTTAATTCTGAAACATTTGTTGGAAATGAAACTGTATCAGACTCAACAACAAGCTTAATTTCACTTTTAGGTTTCAAATCTTCATTTGCTTGGGTTTTAATGATCTCAGAAGATTCTGCCTGAGAACTTTCTGAAGATAATTTCCCTTTTGAATGTGAATACTGACCAAGAATAACTTTAGGCTTTCTTAGTATTTTTTCAGGGTCTGGCACTGCTGCTACAGGCTTGGGATCTGGATTTTTCCTTGTTATTGGTCTCTTATTTGATGTTGGAGGATTTTTTGGAATTTTAGGTCCTTTCCCTTCTTTCTTAGGAGCCATAATTACTACAGAGGAGTCGCCAGGTGAATAATCACAGTCTTTAGAAAATGTCCAAAATCTTGTTCACCATCAAGATCTGAATCTAAACTTGTCATTTCCCTAGGGAAGTTATCTTCATTTCTTCGCTCCCCGGCAACGATGCCAAAAATGTTAGTCCCTAAAGTTGCACTCGACTAGTAAGGGCAAGCTAGGGCATCATTGATTTTATTGCAAAGTAGTTTTGAGGGTTTTATGATTTGGTTTTAGTATAATGGTTGAAAATTGGGTCAGGCTTACAGCATGGCATGAAAATCAAGATTAAAACATTGAATATCCCATTGGCTGAATAACAGGTAGATACATAGATGGAGTGAACCAATTCAAGAAAAAGAAAGTGAAATCTTCAATTTGTCAATTTCACAAAGTTTAGTTTCAATATATTATAAAGAAACAGGGGTATCAGCTTGAAATCATTACTTGAAAATTATCTCTACAACAAAATCTTCACTGTATAAATTAACATTCAAGAACCAAAAAGCATTGCAATTTGAATAATAAATTCAAGCATGAAAAATGAAATAACAGAGTAGAAAAGAGAAGGTCTAACCATCAATTTGCCTTTGCTATTAAGTGTCAATTGAACATGCATGCCTTTACAATAATCTCCACAAAAAGTCTCTATAGATCTCCAAATTTTTGACCTTCATAAGGTCTGTCTTCTGTCTATTTAAAATAGCTATGAAACTACCAGATCCTACTATCTAGGACAACTTTAAATGACTAGAATCAAAGAGTATCCAGATCCTATATTATGTCACTCAAAAATGAGCTACTATTTCCAAAATAGTCCACAACTCAACAACTTGATATAACAAACATTGCCAGCAATACATTTGACTCTACAAAATAGGGATTTTGTTTGACTCTATAAAGTAGATAGAAGTCTTAGCATTTTCTTGATAAAAACGAGTAATTATTTTCCATATCTCTTGGAGCACCTTTAAACAAAATTGTAACCAATCTTTATGTTACCTTTAAGATAAAATCGCAGCAGTGACTTTGTCATTTTTCTGCTTGAGCTTTGTGGTTAACACAACATTGTGCTAGTAAAGTCTGAAATTGATTTCCCTGAGTTCCTTAAGCAACACCCTTTGCTCCTTCTTCTTCTTTTTAATAATTTTAATTCTTTCCTGTTGGCGAGCATTCCACTGTTCTATCTACATTTTTTCCTTCTTTAACTGCTTTATGGTTTTCTGAAATTCTTTGATCTTTTCCTTATCAGTTCTTATCTCGACCCTGAATCCTGAACAATCTTCAGAGGGTGCAGTTTCATTTAGAATTAAAGTAACACTGGTTTTTTTTGGCTTTAACCTGGTATTTTGAAATCAATTCTGAGCTATGTTCTTCTTCAGAACTTGATGAATCCATAGCTCCAGGTACATCTGGTAGGTAATCTGAATCTTTCAAACAATCCTGTTTTTCTTCAGGGAATTCACTGATGCCTTTAACCATATCTTTAGCCTTAGCTAATCTATTTGAAGCTCTCGTTACAGGGCCTGTAGGTGATGTAAGTTTTCCCTTTCCTTTACTGACAAATTTCTTGGGGAAAAGAGTCTTTTTTCTCTTTTCCTGGCGCTTGTTTCAACATCATCAGAATCATCATCAATGATTATGGTGTTTTCTTCTTTAATGGCTGGATTGCACATTTCTTTTGAGTTTAGCCTATACTTATTAGTATCCCTAGTTGAATTTCTCTGAGGTTTTTGTGATACACACACACCTTTTTTCCTTTTTCCTTTGACTGCAACGTTCTTTTTGCTGGTGGATGGCATTTCAGACTTGACTGCAGTTTGAGCAATGAGATCATTATCTGACTCTGTCTCTTCTTTGACATTTTCCTCAGGAGGAATTTCATTTTCAGCCTCCCATATAGGTCTCTTACTCCTTCTCTTCTTAGTTACCTTGATATCAGAAGATTCGTCTTTTACAGGGTTTTCATCAGCAATATCTCGACTCTGTTTAACAATTTTCCTCCCTCTTCCCTTTTTCAACTTATTTGATTAAGTAATAGGTTTTAAGGATTCTGTGAGCCAATTCCAGGGCTTCTGTAGCTCATTCAGGGTAGACATGACTAGGGTTTTAATCAGGTTTTGATGGAACAAACTGCCTTTAGCATTAGTGGAAATCGACTGCACCTTCTTGGACAATTTTGTCAAACTTTTAAGCAGGAAATAAGGAAGGTTTAAAGGGTAGTCATCGTTTAGATGCATCAGTATTATGATATGGTAGATGTAGATCAAAGAAAACCTCCCTTCGCAGGTGATGTATCTGTGAATCACCACCAGGGCAGTGTGCCATTCGGGTCGAACCCAGCTGCGAGGAATTCCCATTCTCCAATCCAGATTTTTCTTATCTGGAAGGAGAAATTGATTCACAAATTCACTGACGATGTGTTCCTTCTTCCACCATCTTTCCCCTCCAACTACGAGCATGCAAGCCTTGGCTATAGTCTGCTCTGTCACCAACATCAACAATTTGTCGATTTCGACCTCATGACCATCGAACTTCAAAGTAAATTCCATGGAAACCTATTCGTCATATCCTTGAAATGTAGTGAGGAAATGAAACCACTCGATGTCTCTGAATCTTTGATCCATTTGAGGGTAGGCTTCAAGGAGTTCGTCACCTTCTAGTTCGATTATGGCAACTTTTCTGCTCTGCTTTGGTGCCATTAAACTCAAATCTGCAACTAATGCCCTCGGGTTCCAAATTCCCTTCCTGCAATTGTTGATATATGCCTGTTTCTTTGAATGGATACCTGTATTTCTCCCTGCAAGGATGAACTAAAAAAACTCGAGCCGATCACATAATAATCATTAAACAACAGGTGATTTTGAAATGAACCTTGCGTGCGTGCATAGGGATTATGTTCTGAACTTGTTGTATTTAGAAATGATTACCAAATTCTCGTGGGAACACACGAACTCTTAACACATGATCTTGTTATCATAACTAAATCAAGATAGTAGGTGCACGTTATGGCATGATTATTTGGCGCTACGAGAATAGGCTTATTCCAGTAGAGCGTTTTGACAACTTGAAATTTGAAAATTCCAACGTCATAAAGGAGACACTTCTAGTTTAAAAAATGTTTTTCATAGTCAAAACTCAAATAAATCATCAAAGATTTTTAATGCAAACCATGAAATATCCAAAATCTAAAAAATGAAAAGAGCTGAAAGCGGAAAATGAGGGATGGGTAAGGAGGGTTTAGGACAAGGGTTTCTTACTTAAACCAAGACAAAATTAGAGACTAACATTGGCTCCTTCTGGGGATGGAGTTTTGATACTAAACTCCAAGAACTATAGACCATTTCCTTTCCTTTATCTCCGATTCATTTATTTTCCTGTGACTGTCTGTCTTTTATTCTCTTCATAACTGTAGAAACAAGTCCATTGGGTATATGGAGTCTTTATTGAAAGAAAACCTACTGTACTAACTCTAACCTGTCGTACCTTTAGATGAAATAATGCTTCAAGAACCTCCCATTCATTGGGCCCCCAAAAATTTCAGTGTTATCTAAATTATGAAGGAGGAAAGTGTTATTGTCCATTACCTTAGTTATCCTGAAAGGACCATACCACATATTATCAAACTTTCTGTCTTTTTCTTTATCTTCTCTCTTGGCATCCCATCTCAATACCAAATCTCCTTCATTAAAAACATATTTCTTGGTTCCTTTATCAAATGTAGCCTTGATTTTTTTCTGATGAGCGGTATCTTTCTGGTTAACTTGTTCTCTGGCCTGCTAAACTTTAATGAGCTGAAAAATTCTTCTTTGTACATCATTGGGTTCTTCCTGTTCTTCTTGCAAAAAATTAAAAACTGGTAGGCCCAATTGAGTTGGAAGGATAGCTTCTATGCCATATACCATCTGGAAGGGTGATGCCCCAATAGCTTTCTTGTTGTTGATACGATCAACCCATAAAGCAAATTTCAACTTAGAATCCCATGCTTTTTTATTTTCTGCCAACAACTTTTTGATAATCCTTACCAATGTCTTATTGGAAGATTCAGCCAATCTGTTTCCCTGGGGGTAGCAGGGAGTAGAATGAACCAATTTTATATTGTATTTATTGCAGAATTCAAGCATGGAATTTGACTTAAAAGCCTGTGCATTATCAATTACCAACTTTTTAGGACAACCAAACATGGAAAATATATTTCCCTCTAGAAATTCCATGATTACCTTGTCTGTAGTATTTCGAGTCGGAATTGCTTCTATCCACTTTGTAAAGTAATCAGTGGCTGTAAGAATCCATCTATGTCGCACTGATGAAGTGGGATTAATTTCTCCAATGAAATCTAATCCCCACTGTTGGAACGGTCTGTGGGCAATGATTGGTTTCAGAGGCATGGATATAAGTTTCTGTTTTTAGGCAAATTTCTGACAGGGTTCTCATGTCCTGACCTGAGCAAAAATATCTGAGAATAGAATTGGCCAGTAATAGCCTTCTCTCAGAATTTTGAAGGAAGTTGCCTTCCAATGATGATGCCCTCCGCAAACACCATGATGTAGATCTTCAAAGATTTGTTTAGCCTCCTTTTTGTCCACACATCTTAATATAAAACCATTGGGATCTTTCCAAAATAGGGTCTGATCAATAATACAATATTTTACAGCTCACAACTTTAATGATCTGTATTTTGATTTATCTAATTCTGGGGAAGATTGAAAATTCAGTAAGAAAAATACGATGTCCTTATACCATTCTGAAGAATCATACTTGTTGTTTATTTGGAAATCATTTTCTTCAATCTGACCAGAAGAGCCCTGTGTCATATCTGCAAGATGGTATAATCCAATTTCTTTATAATTGGATTTCGTCATTAATTTGGCGAGACCTTATCCCTTTATCAGTTGGGTAGGCCTTATGGTGAGATCGTATTCCAAGATTTTGGTTAACCATTTCCCCCTCTTACCTTCACAATCGGGCTGAACCAATATTTCTTTGTCTGCACTGCTTGGGACATAAGCAGTAATTTTTTATTGAAGAATATACACTCTGAAAGATTTTAAAGCCTTCACTAAGGCATAAGCTTGTTTTTCTATTAGATCATACTTCAATTCAGAATCCCTGAGAGTTTTGCTAAAGAAGGAGATAGGCTTCTCGTGACCTTGTTCATTTCTTTGCAGAAGAACAACGACTATGGTATTTTCTGATGCAAATTAAAAAATCATGAACTCCTTGGAAAAATCTGGGCTAATTAGAACATGTGCCTGAACAATAGCCTGTTTTATCTTTTCGAAGGATTGTCTTGCCTCCGGTATCCACTTAATTTCTACATCCTTTCTCAGCATATCAGTGATGTATTTGACAATCTCTACAAAGTTAGGTATAAACCTCCTTAAAAAATTAATCTTACCAATGAAGGACTGAATGGAATTTTTATTTCTCGGAATGTCAATTAGCTAAATAGCCTTTACTCTTTCTGGATCTATTTTAATTCCTTCAGGTGAAACAATATGTCCAAGAAGCTTACCTTCCTCCATGGAAAAATGTGATTTTTTGGGATTAAGTGATATGTCGTACTTCCTGCATTTCCCAAAGGTCTGCTTCAAATGTTGTAAATGATATTCATCTGATGCTGAAAATACAATGATGTCATCAAGGTAAATTACCACAAACCTGTCTTTCTCCCCAATGAAAGCTATATCCATATCTCTTTGAAATGTAGCCCCAACGTTCATCAACCCAAAAGGCATATTTTCGTACATAAAGGTGCCCCATGGAGTGCTAAAAGTTGTTTTCTTTTTTTCTTCTTCCATTACTGATATTTGATTGTACCCTGAATATCCATCTAGCATAGAAATTCTTTTTGCACCAACAACCTTTTGTAAGATATAATCCATTTTTGGTAGCGGATAATTATCTTTCAGAGAACACCTGTTCAGATTCCGGATGTCTACACAAAGCCTTATCTCTCCATTCTTTTTCCTGACGGGAACAAGGTTTGCTACCTATTCTGAGTATCTTAGTGGCACTATGATTTTTTCTTCTAGCGGCCTCTTCAATTCCTTTTCTATTATTGGTAATAGTAAAGGATTGAATTGCCTAAATTTCTGCTTTACAGGTTTTGATCCAGGTTTTAGAGGGATTTTATGCTGGATAATTTCTGTATCAAACACTTTCAAATCTTCATAAGACTAGGTGAATATATCTGAATATTGTTTCATTAATTCAATATATGCTTCCTTCTGCTTTTTTGATAGTTTCTTGGATACTTTTACTAACCTGGGATTTGCATCTGAACTAATGTCACAGTCTTCCACATCTATTTCTTCTGTTTGGATAACAACCTTCTTGGAGACATCATTGTGATCAAACAGTCCTTCTAATGGAACCAAACCCTTAGGTAGATGGTTTGTCTTCAATTCGATGATCTTGTGACCAACAATAGTATCTTGAAGAATTTCTGCAGTGTGTATTTCTGCTTCTTAATCTTCATCATCCTGATCATTTTAAATGTTAGAAAACTCTTCAATGGTTTTCATAAATCTCTGAATTTCCTCATCATCTTTAAAAAACCGCTAGTGTTTTATATTATCTAGGATTGAAGGTCCGTGTCTAACTTCAATTTGAAACTTCAGATTAGGAAAGATCGGAGTTTTAAAATTGCTTGCTACAAATGCCAAAGAATAAGCCTGCTGATTTTAATCCCTGTGAACAAAAGTAATATTGAATGCCAAGAAGAAGTTATCTATATAATCCCACACCTCATTTCTGTATTGTTTCAATCTTTGCTGCTTGGTTTGATATATGTTTCTAACCTGGTGAACAATAAGTTCAGAGTCTCCAAAGGCAGACAACTCATTTATTCCCATGTCTCTTGCAGCTTTCAATCCTAACAATAAAGCTTCATACTCACTGATATTATTAGTGGTGTCAAATTCAAGTTTATATGACATTGGAATAGCCTCCTTGGTAGGGGAAATGAAGACAATACCAGCTTCATAACCTTCTTTATAACTAGCCCCATCAAAATACATTTTCCAAACAAAATGGTCTTCACTATCTCTTACTGTAGTTATTGACTTTCTGACTGATACCTCTGCCATTTCCTCATCCATATGAAAAATAGAAGATCCCAGATCATCTTCTACAACATATATAGGGTGATTAGTGGGGTTATCATGATCACTTACCAAATAAAACAGTCTGACTTCTATGTATAATCTCCGTTGTTCGCCACCAAAAATACGTATGGTTGCGTAGCTTAGGTCCATCTGCAGAGTGCCACCTACCTTTTTAGCCCAAGGTCTTGAAAGAAGCATCCCAAATTTTGGTGGTATGTCAGCCACGATAACATCTAACACCACACTCTTCATAGGTAATTGGGAAAGAGTTACGACCACATCTTTCATAATCCCAAGACATTTGACTTTCCTGGAATCAAAAGAATATAGATCATGATATGGTCTAGTAATGTCTAACCCTAATTCTTCCATCACCACCTTAGGCATGACATTATGCGAAGCACTAGAATCCATTAAGCAATTGTGCAGTATATTGTCATGGATATTTAGTGAAATGTAAAAAGGTGGAGAGGCATCAATTTTGTCTTCAATGTGAGGTCCAATAATAATAGCAGGGTTTTCGTCTTCAAGGTTGACTATATCTGAGAAAGTGACACGAGTTGGAGCTTCTAGAGACTTAAGGATAGTTTTTCTGAATGGTTCTATTTTCAGAAGTTCTAATAATGGTACTGGAATCTTAATTTTGTTGATTTCATGTTCGAGATTGAAAGCAGAGACATTTTTTATGGTTCCCTTATATCAGTAGTGCTATCTTTGATAGGTTGCTTCAATGAATGATCTACTTGAACATTAGGAACACCTTTGATTGTCGCTGTCTTACCTGAAGTATTGGATTTCTTTGTAGAAATAGGTATATCTACTTTAGGCACCTGGGAACCAAATCTCAGATTGTATCTTTTCCCTGTAGGTTCGTGCTGGACAATCTCCTCTCCATCCCCTTCCTCAAACTGATTTGCAATCAAGGTATCTTCATATTCTTGCTGTGTTAGATGTAAAGGGACTAATTCAGAATCAGTCAAGCGAACCACAGAGTCTTGTTCTGTACCATCATTATCTTCCTCCTCATCTACTGCATTATTCTGAAAAGGAGGTAATACCTTTTGGTCATCTTGATTTTTTCTTTCTCTTGGTAGAATCTGGGGTAGATTGTTTGGTATCCTGAATTGATTTGGATTTCTATAACTGCCCTCCTGTGTAGGTCTATTGGGCTAGTTTTGTTCCATCTTCAACCTTGCCATCTCAGAAGTCAAAGTTTTCAACATCTTTGTCATTTCATCCATTTTAATATCAGATGTTCAATTAGAAGATGAAGGCAACTCCTTTTTTTGTTTTTTCCTATCTCTGTCACTTCTAGATTTCAATTTGTCTGTTGCTAATATGTTTGATTCCACCTCAATAGCTACATCTTGCATTAGGCTGAGGGTAGTGGCTCTTCTTTCCCTAAGCAATAAGGAAAATTCAGCATCAAATGCATTGGAAAGTGTGATTTTGGTTGATGCCTCTGAAGTTTTTATCTCCTCTGGAATTTTATTGTACATCAGGTCGAACCTTTTAGTAAAAATAGGAATTGATTCTCCTTGTTTCCTCCTTAAAGCATGAAATTTAGTAAGATAATACTGAAAATATTTTTTATCTTCCCATAGATTTAGAAAGGCCTCATCTAAGGCTATAATACCAGCTATTGAGTTAGCAGGCAAACTTTTGAACCACTTTCTCGCTTCCCCATCTAAACTTTGTACGAATAATCTCATCCATGCATCAACATGTTCTACATTAAAATTGTCTGCAAAACTATAAAATGAACTCAAATGTTCTTCAGCAGTAACTGATCCTTCTCAATTAAATCTGGGCAAATATATCATATAATCATTTGGTGGGAAGGCATACATGACTTGATGAAGTACTAGAGGAGCATACCTAGCTGCAACTATTTGGTCCATTCTATCTGCGGCCATATTAGTTGTGTATAGAGTTTGGGGGATAAGCAAGATTGGTGACGTTGTGGGTGAAACAATCCCTTGTGCTTTACAACTTATGTGTATTGTCCCTGAACTTTGTCTTTCAATAGATGTAGATTTCTCTTATGTCACTCAAAAATGAGCTACTATTTCCAAAATAGTCCATAGCTCAACAACTTGATATAACAAACATTGCCAGCAATAAATTTGACTCTACAAAACAGGGATTTCGTTTGACTCTGTAAAGAAGATCGAATTCTTAGCATTTCCTTGATCAAAACGAGTAATTATTTTCCATATCTCCTGGAGCACATTTAAACAAAATTGTAACCAATCTTCATGTTACCTTTAAGATAAAATCGCAGCAATGGCTTTGGCATTTTTCTGCTTGAGCTTTGTAGTTAACACAACATTGTGCCAGTAAAGTTTGAAATTGATTTCCCTGAGTTCCTTAAGCAGCGCCCTTTTCTCCTTCTTCTTCTTTTTAAGACTTTGAATTCTTTCCTACCGGCGAGCATTCCCCTGTTCTATCTGCATCTTTTCCTTCTTTAACTGCTTTATGGTTTTCTAAAATTCTTTAATCTTTTCCTTATCAGTTCTTATATCGACCCTGAATCCTGAACAATCTTTAGAGGGTGCAGTATCATTCAAATTTAAAGTAACACTGGGTTCTTTGGATTTAACCTAGTATTTTGAAATCGATTCTGAGCTATGTTCTTCTTCAGAACTTGATGAATCCATAGCTCCAGGTACATCTGGTAAGTAATCTGAATCTTCCAAGCAATCCTGTTTTTCTTCAGGGAATTTACTAATGCCTTTAGCCATATCTTTAGCCTTAGCTAATCTAGTTGAATCTCTTGTTATAGGGCCTGTAGGTGATGTAATTTTTCCCTTTCCTTTGCTGACAGATTTCTTGGGAAAAGGAGTCTTTTTTGCTCTTTTCCTGGTGCTTGTTTCAACATCCTCAGAATCATCATCTATGATTATGGTGTTTTCTTCTTTAATGGCCGGATTGAACATTGCTTTTGAGTTTAGCCTATACTTATTAGTATCCTTGGTTGAATTTCTCCGAGGTTTTTGTGATACACACACACCTTTTTTCCTTTTTCCTTTGACTGCAATGTTCTTTTTGCTGGTGGATGGCATTTCAGACTTGAATGCAGTTTGAGAAATGAGATCATTATCTGACTGTGTCTCTTCTTTGACATCTTCCTCAGGAGGCATTTCATTTTTGGGCTCCCTTCTAGGTCTCTTACTCCTGCTCTTCTTAGTTACCTTGATATCATAAGATTCGTCTTTTACAGGTTTTTCATCGGCAATATCTTGACTCTGTTTAACAATTTTCCTCCCTCTGCCCTTTTTCAGCTTAGTTGATTGAGTAATAGGTTTTAAGGATTTCTTGAGCCAATTCTAGGGCTTCTGTAGTTCATTCAGGGCAGACATGACTAGGGTTTTAATTAGGACTTGATGGAACAAACTGCCTTTGGCATTAATGGAAATCGACTGCACCTTCTTGGACATTTTTGTCAAACTTTTAAGCAGGAAATAAGGAAGGTTTAAAGGGTAGTCACCATTTAGATGCATCAGTATTATGATATGGTAGATGTAGATCAAAGAAAACCTCCCTTCGCAGGTGATGTATCTGTGAATCACCACTAGGGTAGTGTGCCATTTGGGTCGAACCCAGCTGCGAGGAATTCCCCTTCTCCAATCTGGAAGGAGGAATTAATTCACAAATTCAGTGACGATGTGTTCCTTCTTCCACGATCTTTCCCCTCCAACTATGAGCCTGCAAGCCTTGGCTATAGTCTGCTCTATCACTAGCATCAACATTTTGCTGATTTTGACCTCATGACCATCGAAGTTCAAAGCAAATTCCATGGAAACCTGTTCGTCATATCCTTGAAATGTATTGAGGAAATCAAACCACCCGACATCTATGAATCTTTGAGCCATCTGAGGGTAGGATTCAAGGAGTTTGGCACCTTCTGGTTCGATTCTGGAAACTCGTCCACTCTGCTTTGGCGCCATTAAACTCAAATCTGCAACTAACGCCCTCGGGTTCCAAATTCCCTTACTGCAATTGTTGATATATTCCTGTTGCTTTGAATGGATACCTGTATTTCTCCCTGCAAGGCTGAACTAAAACAACTCGAGCCAATCACATAATAATCATTAAACAACAGGTGATTTTGAAATGAACCCTGCGCGCGTGCATAGCGATTATGTTCTAAACTTGCTGGATTTAGAAATGATTATCAAATTATCGTGGGAACACATGAACTCTTAACACATGATCTTGTTATCATAACTAAATCGGGATAGCAGGCGCACGTTATGGTAGGCGCACGTTATGGCATGATTATTTGGTGTTATGGGAATAGTCTTATTTCCGTAGCGCATTTGACAACTTGAAATTTGAAAATTCC
Organism: Picea sitchensis; assembly: GCA_010110895.2. Classification (NCBI taxonomy): domain Eukaryota; kingdom Viridiplantae; phylum Streptophyta; class Pinopsida; order Pinales; family Pinaceae; genus Picea; species Picea sitchensis. Next base: position 194,406 of record SNQJ01S0010688.1, on the reverse strand, counting down.
AACGGCATAAAGGAGACACTTCTAGTTTAAACAATGTTTTTCATAATGAAAACTCAAATAAATCATCAAAGATTTTTAATGCAAACCATGAAATATCCAAAATCTAAAAAATGAAAAGAGTTGAAAGCGGAAAATGAGGGATGGGTAAGGAGGGTTTAGGACAAGGGTTTCTTACTTAAACCAAGACAAAATTAGAGACTAACAATATCAATATTCATCCAAGTCTTAAGAAGGTCTCACCCGAGATGCTATGAGGATCACAAATACCATCTGGTATTGTGTCAGGGATGAGGGGATAAACACACAAATATCCATTTGGGTTGAAATTCATACATTCCATGGTTGACTACTTATTATTATCAATATGCAAAAATAATAAACACACATATCCAATGGATACATAAGTAACACATGATATATCAGAATCATTGTAGCTTTATTATCATCCTCATTCCATCAATCATAGGAATACATTAAGAAAATCGTATATCAATAGCAACAAAGTCTCATATTTCCTCAAATAACTTCCTAGATTTACGATGCATTGCGCCATGTGCATCCTTTCATACATCTCACATATATCAAACCCATACTAAAATCATGGATATTACAATTCTACAGAGGCTCAGAGCGAGCTAATGGACTAGAAAAATGAACAACTAGCAACAACTTAGTGAACCAATGAGCGAGTGACTCCATTTATGATGTCGTTGTTTCCTTTTTAATCCTTCTTTGCTATGGTTCTCTGTCTTTTTTGGTTTTGTTCCACTCACTCTATTGATTACCGATCTTGCACACTTTTTTCACCTACCTACACTCCACATAGCCTTTCTGAATCAGGGCAATCTTAACTACTTGGCTAGATCATCTTATGTCTACTCAATGTTCCCTTGTGCTAGTGGTAGTATTCATTCATGGAGATCTGCCAAAGATTCCTTTCTTGACTTTGGTGTGCAGACGTTGTCTTATTTATTTCTAGCGTGCATAAAAAAACATGGACCGATGTGCATTTGGCAGGACCTGGACTTGCACGTAATCACAAAACCCAGTCCGACACACACTTCTTGTCAATCCTCATGCATCTTCTTGGGGGTGTGCAAAACTAGAATGATTATGCATAACTTTGTGTGCAGCAAGCAATATTAACCGAAAATTTTGGGTTCCAACATGCCCCCACTATTATTACTTGTCTCATCCTCAACCCAAATCTGTCATGAAAATATTATTGCAACTTTCTTGAGTAAGAGAAAATAATCAACATTGGCGGACCCGAACATCAAACCAAGCTATGATTACAGCCAGGTTTGAGTAAGAGAAAATAATCTTTCCAGGTTGTAGTTGTAACTTGACACAGGTCCTGGAATGATTCAAGCATGCCCCAAGGTAAATGATGGCTTTAGATTTCATTTGTCCTGATGCTTGCTGCATTCCCTTTGATGGTATCTGTGGTGATGAATGAGGGATCTGTTTAAAGCACACCATTCATACATCAACCCTCTAAGTGAACTTGCGTTCCATCCAAAGAGAGCACCATCATTTTATTGTATTTTTGTTTTGATAAGACAAGACAAAATACAAGGACCTCTTATCCTGGTGGAATAGAAAGCCCACATCATTGGACTCTCCACTTCAAAAAAAGTGATTATTCATGGTGACAAGAAAACTAGCTCTGGGCTTAGAGAGCTGGTGGACTGTCACATCTGTGAAGCACAATTTAGGAAACTGTGGTGTCTAGGGTTGTGTCATGCTTGAAAATAAGAGAGTAGGACTTTGACTTAGAAACTAATGATGAAGTGTCAATCTTCATAAAAAATAGATTGTGGGTTCTTTGGATTTCTGGCTAGACTTAGAATCGTATGTCCCTAAATGCCTGTGAAGCTAGTCCATGAAAGGGGACCTGAATTAGTGGAGATTGGAAAGATAATAATGCGTAGAGAGAAATCAGAGGCATGGGAGATGTGTGGGAGAAATAGGGAATGGAAAATGGAGAATTTATCCAACAACTTCATGGGTGGGAGTGGATATATATAGAGTGAAAATGATCATAGGTGGCAGTTGGAATTACACAAAAAACCAACCAATGTAATTGATCAGAGAATAGAGTGCCAACAAAACATGGAAGGTGAGGGGATAACGGTTCAGATCCACTATATTGGTGATGTGCATACTGGAATGTGGCATCATCGATACTAATTATGTGCCAAGGCTATGGGTTATCCGCTTGAATCAGATTTCTTGACCCTTCAGTGTAATATGGCGGAAGGTAGTTCAACCTAGTCCCATGTGAATCCCTCATCCAGTCTAGTACCTTGTATGTAAGCCATAACTTCGACCTAAATTGTAAATCGAGGGAATCTACAAAACTATCATTGCATCCAATCCACCTATGTGACCGGAGTGTACGTTGTGTTGCTAGAGAGGAAAATTATGCCAACTAAGTACTCTTCTACCTATTGTACATCCTATGCTAACCCTACTCTATAAAAATTCAGAGTTGACATAGGGAGCTAAGTGACGGTTGACCCTTCAGGTCATAGTACACCTTCAACGTATTGCCATTAATATGTCCTTTGATCAATTGTACCTGTAATGTAGCCAACTTAGCAACATCGACTTCACTGATGTAGACCATAAAGAAAGGACCCAACCAATGCATATGTAACATCCCCAACATCCAACTGATTTATGCCAAATAAAATTTCTGAACTGTATACAAAACTAAAACATATGCACACCGAATTTTTTGTGGAACTTTATATATAAAAATTAAAAAAAACACATACATTCTGCAAATGCACAGACTCATACAAAACAATAATAAAAATACACATGCATCACACACAGGAAAAACCCATAAAAATAAACACATAAATAATAATGTAGCATGTAATTGAACACACAATGGACACTTATCTTGTAAAAGTGTCACCAATTGTGTGCATACCTTCCATGAACCTCCCAAACTTAGACCACGTTGTCCATCATTCTCAGTAGTGGGTCACCCCTGAGCCGGGACTAAAATCCACCTAGGTAAAGGGATTCCTAACCAGGCTGATGTATCTCAGACAACAGAAAAATCTCGGTCACAGGTGCCAACTCCAACTAATAGCCTACAATCCCTCATTCCTCACATGCATGTCCCACCCCATGAAGTTTGCCCCTTCTCTGCTCTGTTAGGACTTGGTAAATTTCCTAGAGGTTGAACACAGAAGAAATTTACAAAGGTAACTTTATCCAACCACTTTTGAAGCTGGGATCTAGCCCTTCCAACTTCAGAGAGGGATCTCTCTATTTGATTTAGCTATGTTTCCAATTTCAAATATTAGGCTAGGTAAATAAATAGGTCGGTTTAGCTTTCAAGGTGTTTTTTCAAATTGGTTGAGACAGTCTACACATCCATTGGGCCATGGGGTCTGTGTTTTAATAAAATATGAAATACAAACCAAAAACACAAAGGGAAAACTTTCACAGGGAGAGATAATATAATCACTGGATCTTTTAGTAGTTTAAATGATGAACATCAAAAAAGATGAGAAAGATAATTTCAACGAAGAAGCAGTTAAGAATTTATTTATTGAAATACCAGAAGATAAAACACTAAAATCCTTTCGAGTCAGAAACAGGGTATATGAGATAAATCTTGCAACATTCGTTACTCTTAAATATTAGATTCAGAAAACAAAATGATGACAAAGCTAGAATGACATTCAACTAAGAGAGAGAAACTTCACCAGTGAATACACGCAAGAATCTTGTAAAAGTGCCTCCTTTTTATTAATGGACGATCTCCTAAAAAATGTTACAGTCTGATAGCGTCAGGGTGTGAAGATCAACAACCCCCAATAATTCGAAAGGTGAAGTATTTATAACTCAAATTACAAAATGTTCCTGTCATAAATGACCAAGACGTGCTAAATCTATTTTTAGCCTAACTAATTTAACAAATTTCCTAAATCTAGGAACTGCTTGATGACTTGGTGTAACTGCACGCTAATTTCTGGGTAGACCGTTGATGAATCCTTTGCATGAACTCATCTGACTGGACCTGGACAACTCATTTGCTAATCGATCAGATCGCAGAGTTCCTCCCATCTGAGATGACTGGGAACATTGACTTTGAGTAGTCTTCGATACACTTCGTCCATTTCTGTATACTTGGCGAATGTAGGCTTGGTGAGGAATATGCATTGAATTTCATGTTGGATACTGATGTCCCACTGAAGGGCATCCAAGAATGCCTTGCCAATGATGTTCCCTTGTATGCTTGCAAACTTTGAACTGTCCTTAGCCACTTCGAATAATCTCTTCTTGTAGTCTGGGAGTGTCATCAGTTTATCATTAATAAC